>JAYMTB010000908.1:0-12235 GCA_036897585.1 Francoa sonchifolia
ACTCCTATTCATTTCTAGCTCCTTCAATATCTTTTCTTCAACTTCCGGCCTTGACGACAACAGCCAAAAGAACCATGTCAAGGCAGAGGAAGTCGTATCCCTTCCTGCAAGAATGAAGCTTATAATGATATCTCGAAGAAATTCAGCCGAATTGTTCTCATTTCCAATAAATCGAGACAACAAATCTTCATCAACAGTAACCAATTTCTCCTCCATTCTTGAAGATATAATGTTCTCTGCAAACTTATGAACTGTCTCAATCGATTCCTTAAGCCTTCGCTCTGATCCAAAATTGAAATACTTCTTGACCTTATACAGCCATGGCAGCGCATACATGAATCTTCCAGAGCTCAGCGTCGCAGCATCTTCAAACGCTTGCATAAACTCCGCGCCAGTAGTTCCATCCCCGCCAAGACAAGCCGGATCGATATTAAAAGCAACTTTACATATATTATCAAACGCAAATCGCTCCAAAACATCTTGCAAATCCAAAACTCGTTTCGATTCACAAGCATTCGCTAAAATCGGAATCAATCTCGTACGAATCTCAACACTCACATTCTCCATAACAAAATTCCGTAACGATTTCGTATTGGATTCATAACTCGCAGTCTTCCTCTGCACTTTCCACAATTCTCCATCAGAATTAAAAATTCCTTTCCCTAGAAAATCCTCTAGAAGCGAAATAAACCGATCACCTTTCGGATAATTCTCAAAATTTAACTTCAGCATATGCTCCACGTTCGCCGGATTCGCCGTGAGAACGCCGTGAATGTTTCCTGGACGGTGAAAGACTGCCGCATTGGTCGTTGTGCGAGATAGAACTTCAGTAGACCAATCGAGAAATCGGTGACGCCTAGTAAAAAGTAGACCAATCTAGTAATCGAGAACTTCAGTAGACCAATCTAGTAAAAAGTTTGAAACCGCCGTCGTTCCGTTTCTTTGGTGAAGTGATGAAGTAAATATAAACAGAAAGAGCAACGAGGAAGACGAAAAGCAGGTATTGATTTGGTATTGAGTTGGTTCCTTAATACGACACCTCACATGTCGTTTTTGGTAAAGATGGACAAGCTAGTTTGTTAAGCCCATAATCTAAACATTTCTGATGGGTGGGCCTTATAGGTCGGGTCCAGTAAGTGTTGGGTTGAGCCCAAATGTAGAAAATCAAAATTGACTTGTCATATTTTGTTGGTTATTTAGGGTAAGGAACTTCACCACATTATGTTATAGTTTATAGTGTTCCAATGAAAAACTATAACTTAAATAAACTCATTCATTTCCACCATTTTTAGTATATATACCACACATTTGGGCCAATGGGTCTCTATCTTCTTCGCATAAGCAACCTTATTCAACATCACCCAAATTAAAGCTATATCTTCTTAATAATGGATAAATTATTTGAGTCAAACTTATGAAAAGCAAAATTGGGCTTTAGGAAAAGAAGAAAAGAAGAAAAGAAGAAAAGATGAAAGAAAAAACAACACCATTTTGCAATCATAAGTTTTTTAATGAATGTAATGTCTCTATTTCTATCTTTATATGACTATCAATCACCTTCATTTCTTGAATTATATAACATATGTCTATTTCGATTTTATTACATAACTTAGCTTTCATTTAAAAGTTGTTGCATTTTCGATTTTTTTTTTTTATCCCCCAAATAATGTGTCGGGTAATAGTTTATTTTTGCTTTTGATCTCTTTTTTATTTAGAATTATAACGTAAAATAAAGGAGATTTAGAAAAATTTGAATCTTTTTAGACCCTTTTTACGAACGAAATAATGAGTGCATTGTTTTTGAAAAAAAAGTTGAATTTTTCTAAAACTTAGTCATTTCGATCGAGCATATTTGAAAAGTACAACTGATCGATAATATCATAAGTGAAATACGATTTGAGATATGAAGACAATATGTGGTCATTGAAAGGCCAACAAAACCCAATTCATAATGTCCTTGATTTGATTAAAGAGGGCTAACATTTTGTTGTGGACAAACACTACAATCATTTCCCTGTATGACTCAATTTCATCAGACCAACCTTAGTTGGTACCACTTACATACGTATATATTTGGTCCTACATTAATACTAACACTTATGATTGCATCCTGATTAGATCCCCATTTTCGTGTTTTCATTTATGTATTACGTAACATTTTATCTGTCACTCAATCCTATATCATCTCTTTTAGATGGATGAATGTATTTGGATCGGATTCTTTATTCGAATCCTAAGAATCTTATGCTATGCATCAAATCGGTTTAATATTATACTTTACACAAGGAATTTCTTTTGTATCACACCTGGGAATATAATATTTTAACATCTATATTATCATCCACTTCACTTCGCATTTTCCATCAAATTTACGGGATAATTACACTGTCCCCAAAGATTTCTATTGAATTTCAGCCGCTAATCTCGTTCACATTGAATTAAAATTTGAACCAAATTTTTTTTTTCCATTAAAATCTAGACTTAATTTCTAGAAATATACATATTAGGCCGATTACTTAGTAGTTCAAAATTTCGGGTTAACAGGTAGTTCAACATGGTATCAGATTTCAGAATATGGGGTAATGAATTCAAATCTTCGGAAGAATACAATATACATTTTTGTACATCGTTTATAAATAAATAACTTTTTGGGAAAAAAGAAAAAAAAAAAAAAAGTGAATGTTCCACTAAGGTATTATAAACAATCGAAAAGCTAATTTAAAGTAATAATAATTATGATACGTAAACTAGTGTTTGCATATAATTTATCTAACCACACAGAATGCGGCGTATCCTTCCACTTATTTTGCACCAAACCAATCCTACCAAATGGGTTCTTGCCACGTGTATCCCAACATCACCTTTCGTGCTACAACACTCACGTGTGAGTGAGCTATAGAGATACATTCTCACACGCTTGTAACTATTGTTAATTTAATTTAATTTATATGGGTGTTTTTGGAATACTAAGAAATCAGAGGGATGGTTTTTGCAATTATCCCATAAGTTATTACTGTTTTGGATATAACCCTCAAACCCTAATTGAAGCCTATAAATATGTGGGTTTTGCAAGCATTTCTTAATTAGGAAACACAAGTGTTTATTTCCTATATTTTCTTACTTATCCCATTTTGTAATTTCTTGAGAAAATATGGAAGGGAATGGATGCTTTGGACCATGGTTTCAAAAGTGTAAACCTTACATAGCCATGATTTCATTGCAATTTGGATATGCTGGCATGAACATTATTACTAAAGCTTCACTTAATAAAGGAATGAGTCATTATGTTCTTGTTGTTTATAGACATGCCTTTGCTACTGCTGTCATTGCTCCTTTTGCTATTGTTCTTGAGAGGTATGCATGTATAGTAAGTTTACTATGAGGTTTTATTTTTCGTACTTGGAAAGTTTGAAGTTCATGTGGGTTTTTGTTTTTATTTTGTCAGGAAAGTGAGACCCAAGATTACATTTTCCATTTTCATGCAAATTTTTGTACTGGGTCTACTTGGTCCGGTGATTGATCAAAACTTTTACTATGCTGGATTGAAGTTCACTTCGCCAACTTTCTCATGTGCCATGAGTAACATGCTTCCTGCAATGACATTTTTCTTAGCAGTTCTTTGCAGGTATATATTGATGTTGAATATATACATATATAGATGGTGTCTCACTTTATAAATATGACTGTTACTAAATTTGGTTTTGGATGAATCTCTTAGGATGGAGAAAGTTGATATAAAGAAGTTTAGATGTCAAGCAAAGGTGGTAGGAACTATAGTGACTGTTGCAGGAGCGATGTTGATGACACTTTATAAGGGAAAAGTTATCAATTTTTTGTGGTCTGAACACGCTGATGTTCATGCATCAAACGCTACTGAAACTATTGGATCGGATGATAAAGATTGGTTTAAGGGTTCCATTCTTCTTATTATTGCTACTTTTGCTTGGGCTTCATTCTTCATCCTTCAAGCAATAACAATGAAAAAGTACACAGCTCATATATCACTCACAGCACTAGTTTGTGGTATTGGGACACTTCAATCAATTGCTGTCACCTTTGTCATGGAACATAAACCCAATGCTTGGACCATTGGTTGGGACATGAATCTTCTCGCTGCTGCTTACGCCGTAAGTCTCTCTCTCTCACACAAACACCATGATGTAATAAAAAATGTTGAATGACTGACAACTCATATTTACATACAGGGGATAGTGTCATCAAGCATTGCATATTATGTACAAGGATTGGTCATGCAAAAAAGAGGACCTGTTTTTGTTACTTCTTTCAGCCCATTAATGATGATTATTGTAGCAATCATGGGTTCATTCATACTGGCTGAAAAAATCTATCTTGGAGGGTATGTACAATTTTCCACTTTATTTTATAGTCCTTTCTTTAAACTTATACACCGGAATATCTTTAAAAAAATTTACAAGTTGAACTAACTGACACTAACCCACTTCATTTAAACTCTTCAGTATTCTCGGTGGTGTGCTCATAGTGATGGGACTTTACTCAGTCTTATGGGGAAAATACAGAGAGTTCAAAGAGAAAGAAGGTGAAGTTGTAGAAGTTCATCCAGAACCATTAAAAGCCAATGGAGAAAATGACATTGAAGCTAACAATGTTTCCACTTTAGAGGTCTCCGTTATACCCATGCAAGCACCAAGACCCTAGAGAGAGAGAAATAATAACTAATAATTTTTTGTCTTTAGGGTTTAGATTTACATTTTGTTGGTGTGAACTCGTATTTTTAAGAGTCTTATAAACAATAAGAATATTTCATTTCTTGTTTCTTAATGAATTTCTACAATCCTATAAACAAAAATTCACTAATATTAAAGGATAATAAGGAGAAAGCAAATAATATTCAAAAAGTCACTTTTGAGTATTAATTTTAAATTTTTTATTTTCAATATATATTAACATCATAGTTAATATTTTGGCAAAAGCAATAACAGAGCTATCAACCTTCACTAAGTGCATTACTTAACTTTAATGAACTGAGTGGCCAAAGCCTAAACACATACTTTGGCATCTTTAGTTCATATATAAAACTATTTATAATCGTATGAATTTTATCGTATACATGGAAATGATAATTTATATTAATGATTCCTATTATACGGAGATGTGGATATGAGATTTGAAAGGCTAAAAGGCACTAGCACTAGGGTTGTGACAACATAACTCAGATGAGAATATTGGAACCCAAATCGTATCACAAAAAAAAATTGAACTTAAGAAAGATGGATCACATCATCTTTATTATGTACTTGCATTGCAAAACTTGATTCCCCATCTTCATTTTTATTATCATCTAATTTCCCGAATTTTTTTAACAAAGTATTTTTCTAATTATAATCTTTAATTAATTTCAAATCCCGAATTGATCGAATTTGGTTAGTCCTACCACAACTAGCAAAAAGTTGATTCTCATGAAGATGATAAAATCAAGATAATAATTATTCTAGCTGTTTCCAATCATGACATATAATTTGTGACAAAGAGAAAAAACCCTAATTTGGTTCTATTAGAGATGGTAAGTGCAGTGGGAAGCATTATTATTCCCTAGTGCAAATCAGTCTCATCATCATCATATTCTAATTCTATCCACAAACCACAAAAATCTTCTTCTTGCCTAATATATTCTATATATTAGATTTAGAATTAAAAGAATCCAAATTTAGAAAATAAAAAATAGAATATGCTTCTAAAATCTATTACCCTCTTTTTATTTAGAGAAATATAATATGATGATAGGTATTAAGTATGGAAATATGCATTAATTATTCTAGAAAATTAGAATGTGCAACTTCGATTCTCCACATAAATACTTTAATATTTATTAAGATATGATATGTGACAAGATCTGATGTCCTCTCAGTAGGAGACACCAAAACAACAACCCTAAATGAGTATTATGTTTATATTGAGTTCATAATTGCATCATCCCCCAATTTCTTCTTAATGGATTAATGGGTGTTTCTTAAATTAATTTTTATTATTACCCTTTTCATAAAACTATGATTTATATATTAGATTTGTTGAGATGTGAAGTTGGAAAAAAGTATTTTTCATATAATCTGATGTCATGAAAAAGAAAATAACTTTAATTAATTGTTTTTAATTGCTGCATGCTAACCTGTGTTGGATTTGCAATATTAAAGAAACACCCAATAATTTTCCTTCTAGATTTATGTGGTTATATGACCTAGATTCCACATTAACTTATTTTAATCTTATTACATCGAATTTGTTCATCTCTACTTTTAACTTAAATTTGTGCTGTATACTCAACAGATTACGCTGAAAGATGACATATTACAATGAAAACTTATACGAATATTTTTACCTTTTCAAAAGAACTTAGCAAAACTTGATCTTCTCTTCTCTCTCTCTTTTAAGTTTTGCTCTTTGGTGATTCGAAATAGCAAATATTTTATGTGGATTGTACTGTACCAAAATCACTTGAATATTGGAAGACTATGAGTTTCATCACATTGAAATTCATAGTAATGAGACAATTCATCATAATTAACACTTTTCAAGTAACCATATGATTTAATTGACCTTTTATTAGACCTTCCAATTGGGTCACAAAGGCCATCTAATAATTGTAACAATATTTTGGTGAAACCGACAATGGAAAGACATGTTTTCTTCAGTAATTAAATATTTTTCAACATAGGAGGCTGCTGCTGCTGACACTTCTCTCCTACTAGGGAGATATAGACATATTATAATTAATGGTGCATTTCATACAAATGCCCACTTTTCAATTTAGCACAAATTCAAACTTACCATCATTTTTTGTAAATATGCCTAAGGGAACACTCTTTTCTTATTTTTTCCTTCATTTCTGTTTTTCAATCATCAATCTCATATATTCTTTCCCACCTAAAAACCTAAAAAAAAAATCTTCTTTTAGGGAATATCAGACAATTCTAAATAGCTCAGGTGAATATTTACTTTTTACGGTGTTTAATTTTCTATACATATAGTATAAACAAAAAAAAATTCAAAACTTCATCTAATTTTGTTGAAGATATATATTGCAAAAAAAAAATAAAAATAAAAAATAAAAAAAATATAGGAATTAAAATTGGGATTTAAATAATAGTGGGCCAAATTGTTCATAATATTGGGCCATAAAGGGGTAATTGGGTTGCTATCAGTAATGGGTGGACACCAATTAAAAGCCCATATATGTTTTGGGCTGTAACGGGACCAATTTCATCGAGATGAAGCCCAACGGCCCAGCGAAAAAAAATCTCAACTGAAAGGAACAAAAGGAGGGAAATGAACAACGGCTTATCTTCAGCAGAAGACACACTCAATCCATGCCGATTTCTCCCGTCGAATCCTGTTTGGAATCTCCATGGCAAAATGATAATGGAGGATTAATGGAGAGGGAAATCAAAATCAAAGGCCTCAGGAAAGAGATTATCAAGAAAGGAATTTCGTGGCAAACGCCAGTTCCTGGTGATGAAGTCGAAGGTAATAATAGTTCACAGCTTAGCGATTCTCTTTCAAATTTGTGAAAATAGAACGCAGAAAAATGAATTAGGAATTTGTATTCTCGTAGTTACTATATTCAATTAGGATTTAAATTCTCAAGAGTTTTGACATTATGAAGGATTTAGCGTTTAAATTCTCCAGAATTTCATATTTCAGTTCATTTCTGTGGTCAAATTGAGGGCGGAGCAACCCTAGATTCGAGCCACGACAAGGAAACTCCGTTTAGGTTCATTTTGGGTCAAGGTAAGTTTTACGCCATCAAAAGCTTCTTACTAGTGACTACTATTAAAATTCTCCTCAATTTTGTTCGCTTTCTTGCTTCGCCGTCATATTGCTATTTAAGGCTAATATTAGGTTTTGATGGTGGATGTTAATTGGAACATGAGTTAGTCTACAAAAAAGTTTAAATGGTATCAATTTCTTGTGTGTGTGGAATTTGGATGTCAGGTGAAGTTATAAAAGGATGGGATGAAGGGGTTGCTACAATGAAAAAGGGCGAGAGAGCAATATTTACAATGTCACCAGACTTGGCGTATGGTGAGGTTGGTTGTCCACCCTTGATTCCTCCCAATTCTGCACTTATTTTTGATATTGAGATGGTTTCTTGGAGCACCATCAGGGATTTAACGGGTGATGGAGGATTGCTGAAGAGGATAGTGAGGGAGGGTGAGGGATGGGCTACTCCAAAAGATGAAGATGAAGTTTTAGGTAACTTTGATAGCGATATGATAATCCTTTGATGGTCTGTTATACTTGTACATTTATGGACAAACTAAACCAGTTTAATGAATTGGTAATTACTCCATCTTGATGTCTTAGCTTCACACCTATGACTATACTTCAACGTGCCTTTTCCGAAATCTATGGTATCAATAACACTGAGGCTAGAATTGGCCAAGGATGGACTAGATCAGGACTTAATTACTTTTCAGAAAGTTTAATAGATTATGAAACATAAATTATGGAAACTAGTCAAGTTAAATTTGTTCAGCTGGTTAATTAGGAAAGATAGATTGTTGTTGCTTTGGTTATGTTTAGAATTGTTCTGCAGCTAACATCTGATAGAACATTGTAGTTAAGTACGAGATATGGCTTGAAAATGGAACGCTTCTCTGCAAATCTGATGGTGTGGAGTTTCATGTAGGAGATGGTAAGTTGAACAGGCCCCGAAACTTATTATATCGTATAAATTCCTATATACTAGCTGTATATTTAGGACATGATGTTTTAAAAGTTAAGATTTTGGGAAGGTTGTACTTATTAGGTAGTTTTTGGGATTCAGGTCATCTATGCCCTGCCATAAGCAAAGCTGTAAAGGCAATGAGAAAGGGTGAGAAAGCAGAGCTAGCGGTTAAGTTCTCTTGTAAGTTGGTGTTGGTCCCTTCAAAACAGTAAGAATGTTTTTTTACCTTTGTATTTTGAATATTTTCCTGTCCAGTTTTTTCCTCTTTACCAAAATTATAAACACTCTACGCTTATAAATTTTCAGACGGCTTCCAACTAGATGGAAATGAAATTTCCAAAATCGAGAATACTGTTCCACCTGATTCTAAGTTAACCATTCACCTTGAGCTGGTATCATGGAAAAGTGTCATCGATATCAGAGGAGATAAGAAGGTCCTTAAGAAGATCATAAAAGAGGGTGAAGACTTTGACCGTCCTAATGAAGGATCGCAAGTGAAAGGTTATCTTGAATTATTGTAACTGAGAGGAAACCATTTTCATAGAGATAAAGGTTTAATATCCTTAAATTTCATTGTGTACATGTGTTTGCCTTAACTTGTTTTGTCCACAGTTATATGCATTGGTGAACTTGAAGATGGAACTATCACTGAGAGAATGGGGTCCGATGAAGAACCTTTTGAATTTACGTGCTTGGAAGGTGCTCGTGAATCTCCAGTATTTATTATAGACTGTTATGTCTTACTTAACCTAGTTATTCTCTTGGTTAACTGTGAACAGAAAAAATAAATGAGGATTTATACAGAGCAATCATGACCATGAAAAAAGGAGAAAAAGCCTTAGTGACTGTTGGAGCAGAATCTTCATGTGTTTATGATAAGTCAAGAACAAATTCAACAAATTCAGTGATTCATTATGAAGTGGAGCTGATTGACTTCACTAAGGTTTTGTTCTCATTGCTCTTCAAACATTAAGTAAAATGAACTCATCCCCCATCCCCAGACATAGTCACATGCACATTAACATTGTATACATATTAAATGAAAAAGGTTTTCTGTTAACAGGAGAAACCATTTTGGAAGATGGAAACACATGAGAAAATAGAAGCTTGTGAGAAGAAGAAACACGATGGAAATTTGCTTTTCAAAGCTGGAAATTTTTGGTCCGCCTCCAAGAAATATGAGAAGGTAAGTCTTCCATTTGAATAAAATGCATTGAGATTGAAGTTTTATATGTAATGTTGTGAATTTAAATATAAGCTTTCTTGAGCAAGCGAAAAACTTTTCTTAATTACTATTTGCAGGCTGCAAGGTTTGTTGAATTTGACCACTCCTTCACTGATGATGAGAAGAACCTTGCAAATGTCTTATGGGTGTCGTGCAATTTGAACAACGCAGCTTGTCAACTCAAACTGGGGGAGAATCTTGAAGCTTCAAGACTATGTACCAAGGTTTTCTTTTCACCCTATTTCTCTCTTCCTCTCCAGAAACTAGATTGAAATGGTATAATGATACTTATGGTACATAGGCATTTACACAGTAATTCATTCTCAGCCATGTAACAACTGCACTTTCATTGAGCTCCACCTTATTGACCCAGTATTGTTAGCCTCAATCAATGGATCAGCAACAGGGGCACTAAGTAATCATAATAATGCTCGGATGGCGCGTTAGAGACTGAATCCATTACGATATTAGCTGCCTGTTTACAATATGGATTTCTCTGTGCCAAATGAATTTTATTTTTTAAAATTTTTGGCATTGTGTCAGGTCTTAGAACTCGATCCATTGAATGTCAAAGCTCTGTATAGAAGATCTCAAGCATACCTAAGAACATCTGAACTAGAAAAGGCTGAGGATGACATTAAGAGAGCTCTCACCATTGATCCTGATAACAGGTACATGTCTTGTTTGCATCTCCCCATTAAAGGGAACTATGAGGCACAGAGCCCCTTTTTCAATGAATCTCTTTAAGTTCCTCTGTCCTATTCTTCTGCCTGCTAAGTTTGTTTCATATTACAGAGATGTCAAACTCGAGTACAAGGAGCTAAAGAATAAAAAGAAGGAATATGCTAGATATGAAGCTGGGGTTTTCAGCACCATGCTCTCAAGGATGGTTTAAGTAATAAATATATTGTAATTTTGTACTCAAATATTTCTACGGATCATACCAGTACCTGGGCAATTTCTTTAATTTTGGCTTAATATTTAGTAAACACGCAAACTATACATGCTAAAGTACCATACCAGTTCTCCATCCTGAGTTTTTTTATTGCGTCTGTAAAAGTAGATAATGTAACACCTATAAGCACCATATCAAGCTATAATATAGTCAAACAGGTAAAATATATAATAGAACAATGTGTAACAATATGACGTTTCTTTTGTCCCACAGTAGACAGGCAAAAGGCTGTATAATAGAGATAAGTTTGTATTCAAGCACGGAACTAATAAAAATCTTTATGTACATATCAAGATTAGTATCTTGATCACTTTTATTAAGATAAAAACTTCCTTCCATGCTCTTATTCAGTTCAAACACTAATTTTTTCTTCCTTGCAGCTGCTCTTCACCATCAGAAGCATATTAAATATAGCAGGAGTTTCAGTTACCTGCATTTTCCAAAGGAACAACATCAATATAAGTTAAAGTTACACATCTAGAATGATAACATACAGCCTTCATTCATGAGGAAGTACGTGAGAGCCTCATGCACTCGAAATAGCCAAAATGCATAGAGACAACCAGAGTTCGTCCAACTAACCAGCCATTGGTAACAGAATAAAATTTTAATATCTAGAATCTAGTTGACAGAAGAAACACAAAATAAAAGCAATAACAAGTGTAGAAACAAAGATGAATGAAAATGAGAAAACTACACTAACATGTCAGTCTCCATATGAATGCAATTTTTTTATAATTACCAATGGAGCATCTTATTGCCTACCAATCAAACATTTTAGTATTTACATACGCTTCAGAAGAACTATTAATCATTGACCCAGTATCTTCTTGCCCCAACCATGGCAGCAACATATTCTTTCTAGTGTATATTCAACATACTTCCTAGACGCCAGGCCTACTAGAGTCTCATCCTTCTAATTGAATTCAGAATTTAAGCAAAATCAGTTATGGTGATTTCTCCCATCTATTTCATTCCCCACCGTAGTGATTATGTTTTCTTCGCGTGTGATTAAAATCCCGATCTAAACGCAGAATAAAGTAAATACTACTCTATCTTCAAATCCAGAACAAATTCTAACAGTAGTTGGCACATCTCCAGCATACACATATCATGATATCATCTACACATGGTCTTGTCCAACATATTTACCTCAAAAAAATAGATAAAATGAATTTGGAAAATTCATCAAATGCTATAATGATTCATGTACAAGCACTCTAACAATCCATATCCTGCTAGAACCATCAAATTCATGTTACTAATACTAAGATACGAGTGGATTTAGTCTGTTACCTCGACCAACGGGGAGGTAAGAAGGAACAAACGAAGTAGCGTGCTTAAATTCCTG
>JAYMTB010000909.1:0-12232 GCA_036897585.1 Francoa sonchifolia
TGTAAATTGAGAAATTGAATTGAGTATCGGGTATTAATAGAGACTCGAATGTTGGTTTCTGATCTTGAAATTAGAAACAATGTGGAAATTTTTGTGTTTGGTGTTGAAAATTATGGACAATGGAGATTTTGTTGAGCTCCATCTGTACATTCAAGTTTGAATTTTTACATATTTGTGCTATGTTACTTTCTTGGCATTTAATATTTAATTATTTCTTTTTAAGAAAATTGAAAAGTTTTTAAAATAAAAGTGAAGAAAAGTCTTTCTTTGAAATTCTTACATTTACACACAAAATTTAAAACCACATTGAATTAACAATCCATTCAAGTTTAAACTTATCGTGAGTGAGTGAATTCGATATATATATATATATTACATTTCAATATGTATATCACACTTTAGTTACTATTCATAAGTGCGATCAAAGAATAAAATTTTGTTTCGCGAAAAATCTCAAAAAATTGTAAACAGTAAATTTCGAGAAACGAAAAGAGATAGAAATATTGGTATAACGAGTAACCATGATTATCAAAATATAGTATTGTTAGATTAATTTAGAAATTTATTTGTTTAAACATTCAAATAATTGGAATTTTATAGATTTCGAAATAAATTATATATGAGATATCTCGAAATTACATTAAATACACGAAAAATGATTAAAACTCAAAATTTCTTCAAAATAAAAAAAAAAATGAAATACTTAGTGAATTTCATTTTACACGTTAAATTTTATTTCGCAAACTTAAAAACGAAAAATATTTAAAAAAATTTCGATAACTTTCCGTTTTTGCATCCGAAGTATTAAAATGTATTATTGGACAAGGAATAATTTGAATGAATGGGTTTGGATGAATTTGTCAATTGGTTTGTTGAACCATATTCAGTTATTTAGCGCCGCCTAATTTACGTAATCCATTACATTAATTAACCATAATTTCCATGTTTTATTTCTATACAACGAATCAAATGGGACCTACAATTGGACTCTGTCAATCAATGATGGGACTACTGATTAATAAGAAGTCATATATGGTCCAAAATAGGCCCATATTCGTAAATAAATAAAACTAACGAGGCCCGAAAAGCCCAACATGGTCCAGAATAGTAATCACATGATAATAATTTTGTTTTTTCTACAAAAATTTATATTTCTTTGTTTAAAAAAACATACCAATATGAGGTTGAATAATTCTGTAAAAAAACAGTATTAAAATAAAAGGCAGCACATCTCGATCACAAACATGGTACATTGTCATAAAGTTTGTTCTGCTGTCGTTGTTAGCCTGCTTTTGTTGAATTTATCAGAATATTAATCCAATTTTATAACAATAATAAAAACAAATCCATTTATTTTTTATAGGTATTATAATTAGCTGTAGGCGTTTGTTGAGCCATTGATTCAGGATTTAGTAATGAGAGAGACAAATTGTGGTAGAAAAGAAAGGGTATTTTTTATGTAGTGAAGAGCTGGTGATGGGCCATGGCGATCTACATTCCTCACCCACTTTTTATTCTCTCTTTCTGGTTTGCTTCTTGTTTACTTCATTTGTTGCCTTCATTATCTTTTACCTGAAATTTGTAGTACCCATTTTGTGGATTAGTCTGTAGTTGCTTTTGGTGCTGGTTTTCTGGGTATGTCATGTTCTTTGTTTTGTATAGAAATGGTTTTAGGGGATACCCTTTTGAGTAATTTGAAGAGCAGGGTTTCATTTGGTGATTTTAGATCTTGTAAATTGGTTTAATGGTATGAAATGTTGGTTTGGTTAATGGGTTGGTTCACTTTGTGGTGTTATCTGATGTGATGTAATGATTTTGTTGCTTGTTTGGTGTTGATTGAATGCAACTTTTGATATTGCGAATGGGTTTTACACCCATTGTGTATTAGTTATAGTTTTGGGTGGGATGATTTTGTTTTGAGCTACTAATTTGTTAATTATGTCTTGGTACCATGGTTGTTGCTTTTGCAATAGATATTTGATATCTTGATGTTCATGCTTGTATGTAATATGCTTGCTGGTTATAATGTTATGCGATATTTAATTGTATGCAATATGCTTGCTGGTTATATTGATTTTTATGAACAAAAGTGTTGTCAGGTTATGATAAGCTGGTTGCGCATTTAGGGTGAAGAATGGGTTCTGGAAATTGGTTTAAAGCTATCATCAGTCTAAAGAAAGCAAAGGACAACAATTCAAAACAAGTGAAGGTATTTTTAGGCCTAGCTATAGAAACATGCCGATGATAAGTACCTTTGTTTCATAGTTGCCTGATTCAGGTTACTAAAGAGTTTCTGTTCCTATGTTATGAAACAGGGTTCTGCAAAATCAAATTCCTTCAAATGGAAGAGCCGTTCGAGAGTCTCAAAACATGCTTGTGTTCTTGGCATGCCAGTTGAGGATATAGCTGCAATGCGGATCCAGAATGCATTTAGGGCTTATAAGGTATATCAGTTACAGCCCATAACACTAATAGTCGTATGAATTTCATTTTCGAACATTAGAATTGTTAGAATTGGAGGTGACTGTATGAAAGTACACATTCCCCCAACTCCAAAACGTTAGGATTGGCAATTTTTTTGACACAATTAGATGGATTTATTGCAGGCTAGGAAAGCTTTACGCCGTCTGAAAGGGACAGTAAGATTACAAATCATGACTCAAGGCTATTCTATTAAACAGCAAGCTACAACTACAATTAGTTATCTTCATTCTTGGAGCAAAGTACAGTCCCAAATTAGAGCTCGCCGACTCTGTATGGTGACGGAGGGCTGCATCAGGCAGAAGCAGTTAGAGAATCAGCTAAAACTTGAGGCGAAGCTTCATGACCTAGAGGTGAGACCAACCATGTTTTGTAACTTTCACTTCTTAAATTCGGAACGAATAATACACTGGAAGCTTATTCTTTGATCTGTCTGCATTGGAGGCTGCCATCAATACAACATTGTCCTTTTAGCTTCGCTTGTTAGTTTCAGAAAATCATGCTACATTTCATGAACAATTTGAAATATGAAGATCAGATGCTTGAAAATACCCATTTGTCAAATTTTTGTTGTCCTTGTCCTTAATACTCTGCTTATAGGTCGAGTGGTGTGGTGGCTCGGAAACAAAGGAGGAAACTCTTGCGAAAATACATCAAAGGGAAGAAGCAGCGGTTAAGCGGGAGCGAACAATGGCATATGCCTTTTCTCATCAGGTATGTAAGTCAATCTTATAAAGCAGTATTCTCTCAACATTGGCTTGTGAACAAGATTGAAATGACATGCAACCTTTTCTCAGTGGAGGGCAAACTCCAATCAAAACCAAGGGCTATGGAATTATGAACTTAGCAAAGAAAACTGGGGATGGAGCTGGACAGATCGCTGGATTGCCGCTCGGCCGTGGGAAAGCCGAGTCCCTGTTGTTCAGTCCATTAGCCCAAAGAAAACACCAAATAAGCATGATTGCAAGGTTGGTAAAAATATGAATTCACCAACACTGAAAACATCAGTTTCACTTAAGACCCTTTCTTCCAATGGGAAACAAACTACCAAACCCCGAAGATTGTCTTACCCAGCTGCTGAAAAACCAGTAGCACCAGAAGAAAGCAATAAAGTTGAAGGAGCCAAAACAAAGAAGGATGATGTTTTAGTACCAGTCTAGGGATAAATTTAAGATTTGGTATTATTGTGAAGAAGTGAAGGGAAAGTGATCTTATATTTATGTGCTGCTTGATTTCTGATTGTCCCAAATGAAATGGTGTGGAAATTATATGTTTGCATTTGGTACAGAAGTATAGTACAGATCTCGTTCCGGACTGATCATCCTTCTCCATTTTCTTTTCCCATTTTTTCTGTCTTGTATATTTCAAAAACTTATCATATTTATAATGTAAATTGGCAAAGCATTTTGAAGTGTTATATATTTCATAGTAATTTTTGGTCTCTGATTTATGCAGTTGCTTTCTTTCTTTCTTAATATCCGAGCATCGAAACTTGTGTATCAAACATGTTGAAAGTAGTATGCACAAATTGTTCAATCCTTTATTTTATTGATTCAACACAAAGCAAAAAAAGAGATTCAAACCAAAATCACTAATGTTCATCAAACTATCAAGACAAATCAAATTCCTGGTTGCTGAATTTCTTCATTTCTGTCTTGAAATAAGGCATGACAGCTTCTTGCAGACTCACCAACACCTTAAATCCATCTTTAACACCCACATTGGCAGAAGAATAAGGCAAGAAAAAACAAGGTTCAACACTTCCAAGAATGTGTCTTGAAAGTGGAAAAACAGTTACAGGACCTCCCCATCCAAAATCCACTGTTGAATGGCCTAAATGCCTCCAATCAGTAAACCCACTAACCCCTTCCCATGCTGTAATCCCTTCTTCATAATGCAACTCCTGAAAGTCTATAAATGAACACAAGTAATTATAATTGGCATTACTTTTGCTTTTCTTGATCAATTCAGCTGTTTCCCAAATGGGTTTCTCTATCAGATCCTTGGCATTCAACTGTACGAACATTGGCACACACCCATTGCCCCAATAGCCTGCTGGTAATGGTGGTTTGACCTGTTTCCGGGTATTGATTGAATATGCAAACTTCACGTTCTTATTGCCTGGAATTCCTGAAGCTTTAACTCTGTTCCATCAATGTCGAATTATGTCAGGTAATGAATAGAAGGAAACTTGATTGCATACAAAGTAACTTACTTGGCCCGCCATATGAATGCACCCAAGGCTTCAAATGTGGTAAAGTTGAAACCAGATTTCTCTAAAAGCAAGGTCTTAAGCCGGTCCAAACATTCGTCCTTTACATCAAAGCATTCCTTGATAATGGGTCCGATCGCCTGTTTGTACGGCAGGAACTCCTTATCAAGACTCAGGATTTCGTGAATCGGTGCTTCAATTCTTGGTGGATCTCTTGGTCCAAAAAATTCAGCACGTTTCCATACCGGTTCAAGCGATATCCGAGTTGACCCGCGAGCTAACTCAGCCATGGCATTGAAAAAGTTAGTCGCACCGAGTCCGTCACATAATGCGTGGTGTATGGCAGTTCCGAGAGTAAACCCTCCGCATTCAAAAACCGTGACTTGTAATAGGCACGGGTTGATCAAACCATCGTCTTGGTTTGGATCAGGCACCAACTGTTCGACGAAATTACTGTGTGGATTATCGAGATACTTTACTGATTCAAGTGTACAGTTGGCAGTAGCGCGTATAAAGGGAACACCTTGGCCAGCAGTACAAAATGCTTCAAGGCGATTATCTGATTGACGGAAACGGAGAGTGGCGGTGAGAGGGTAGTAAGAAACGAGAGCTGTGGAAAGTGCGGCGGAAATGACATGGAAGGGAGACGATGAGGCGGCGGAGGTAGTGTTATCGTAAACACGAAGGTAACGGAAGGTGACATTGAGGTTACGATCGGTGTCGAGGTGGGAGAGACTCAGTATATGATCATGAGAAAATGGAGGTTTGTAAGGGACGATAATGGCAACTTCTGATATGTTGACTTGCATTTTTGTTGGTATTGGGATTTCATGATTTGCTTGGATTGGATGTTGCAGGTATTTATTGGCCGTGGTTGGTTTGTATTATCGGGGCTCTCTCACCAAACATTAAGCGCGAGGGAGAACGATGCCGTGACAGTGAAGGTCGAGAGAGAGAGAGAGAGAGAGACGTGGAGCATGCCGTTGCCACACCTAATGCTGCGGGCCTGAGAAATGGACAATTGGGCCGATTGGCCGGCGACGTGGAGCATGCCGTTGCTACACCTAATGTTCCGGGCCTGAAAATGGAGATTTGGTATGGGCGCGTGGAGCATGGACAATTGGGCTGGGCCTGTTAGTATTGGGCATTGGCCTTGTAAAAACTGAAATCTTCGGCCGCGAGATACGGATGATGGGTATAAATAGGTTGTTGTATGAAATACGCCATTTTGAAGCGGAATGACGAAGGTAGTGTTCGAAAGCTAGATATTGAGATCTGAAGAGCTGCTGTTGAAGGTGGAGGAGAAGTAAAAGCGAACAGTGTTTATTTCTTCTCTTCTGTCTTTGCGGAATTTGGAGGAGTTTTGTTCTATTAGGTATGGACACTTTTCTCGTTTGAAATAGAAGATTTTCAAACTCCATGGGAGTTTTTTGTTGTTGAACGATGATCTCGTGTTCGTTTTACCTAATAGACGACAGGAATGGTGTAAATGTCAGTACTACATCATCAGTTCTAAGATATCTGTATATGTATTAGGTTTTGCAAGTTACAGGAATGCATTTCGATTGTAGAATCCAGTATTTTTGTACAAAATCTATATAGCAATTTTTTTGTCAGGTCTCTGGTTGAATGATCAGGTACTGTTGATCTTTGTTGTTGATCTTAAGTATGAACAGTTTTTTTTTAAAAAATGTTTGCCTCTTTTGAAGTTCTGTTGTTAAGCTATAACTTTCTTAAATTTCGAAAAACATGATTGAAAGTCAATTGGAATCTAAATATGACTTACTTTTGGTTGTTTGCAAGGGTCACAGAAAGACTTAACTCTCTCTACAGATGGAAGAAGTACAAAAAAAACCTTCATCGGTTGAACCAAAAGAGAAAAATCCACTGTTAGGTACTTTCTTTCCCTATGATCAGAGTATGTATTAGTGGAAGTATTCTGTTCTTTTATTAAAGAAAATATTTACATATAACGGATTACCAAGTTATGAGGAAGTTAGGAATGTTTAAGCATAATGGATCAGGTAGAGGGTTAGTAACTAAAAGTTTCTCGAATTGGCTAGAAGTAACTGAAAAAGCACAATATTGACCTATTTAACTCTGGAGTATATTAAAGAACAGGATCATCAAAGCTGATTCTGTTTTGAGGTCCTCAGATGCTACATTATTGTTGCACCAAACTTCCGGCCTTAGTTGTTTCTAAATTGTCATGGATAATGCATCTTCATTTCACCGTGCACTTGAAGCAGACGAGGACATTGGAAAAGAATTTCTCAGCTCATGGAAATCCATGTCAGTGACAGACGATGATGCAATGGATTTTAGCTTTGATACAGTTTCCAAAGTCAATAAGAAGAAATTCGACTTTGAGAAAATGTAAGTGATACAAAATTGTGAGTTATGTTCTGATAACTGTACAATATTGACCAATAGGCAATTTCTTATATATACAACCTTGTTTTGCTACAAAGTTTTAATTCCTTATGTGTGATTCTGTCTACTAGTTGCATTTAAACTTGTGAAGGGGATGATTTCAGTGCCAAAAAACTAAAAATGAAGATAGATTTTGAGAAATGCTTGTTATGATCCCACTTGTGTACAACTGATAAATGTAGTTCTGCAATTGACAATTTTGAAGCAATTATGTTCCAGGGATATGGATTTTAATCTGGATGGGGATTTTGGCAAGTTTTCATCATTCAAAGTGAATATGCCAGACCTTGACTTCTCAAGCCCTCCCAGGAAGACCTCAAAACCCAAGGAAAGATCAGAAGAAGGAACTTCTAAAGGAAATCATCAAGGAAAAGCCGATCCCTTCAGTTTCTCTTTCGATTTTAATGAGTAAGTGCAACTTTTTTGTTGAAGGTCTATATACCTTCTTGCTTTGTGGATGCACTGCTTGAAGTCCTACATTAGTAATGCGAATAAACTTGTAATATGAATTTTCATTTACTTACATGGCATGTATTCACTGTATCCAGGTTGGATACTTTTAATTTTGATTCAAGCCTAATGGAAGGAGAAAAGACCTCTAAGAAGAACATAGTCCAGAAAGCAGCTGTTTCAGACAAATGTGATTCCCATGTCTCTAAAATCCACCTTGCTGAAGGTATTGGTGAACTCAATGATAGTGTAAACGCTAAAAGCCCTGTGTCAGTGGGTATAGTGACTTCAAAGGTTGAAACTTCGGTAAGTTTCCCTGGGGAGCTTAGTTTCATAAAGGACAGTTTTCCTTCAAAATCTGTAATCTCTGGAGATCCTGTTGTGTCACATGGAGAAATAGTTTGTCCAGATCAAGCATTCGCTAAGAGTGCAGAAAAGGCAGATCTTCAAAGTCAGGAGATTTCCACAGAAACATATGCACAGGAGGTCATGCAGGATTTACCTGTCCAATCTGTAAGAGGGGACGATTCTACCCAAAATACTGTTTCAGAAATACGTGCAGAAGTTTGTTTTCCAGGCACAGAATTACATACTAATTCTGACGAAGAGCAACATGTTAGTCATGGGACAACAGGTGCGATAGGATTTGATCATAAGAACTCTCAATGGAAGGATTCACCTCCAGTACGTATCACTGGATCAGAAAGTATGAACATTGAAAGGAATCCAAGTAATGATAACAACACAGAAAATATGTGTGATACTGAACCAATCCAAGTTGACTTACATCTTGAAGATACTTCCATCACAAGTGTCTCAGGGAAGACTCTGTATGGAACCAATCACAATGGAGAAACCCAGAATTCACAGCCAAAGCTTTTTTCAACCCCATTTGGAAGGTTGAGCAATCAATGAATCTTTTCCTTTGCTTCATCCTTTTTTATTTTATCTAGTTATTTACACAAGTTATTTCCTTAATGAACTGTGGCAGGGAATTAATAATTGGTTTTCGTCTTCATATTATGTTAACAATATCAGTATGATTTCTTTTGTTTTATGATTACCTGCTGCAGTGAACAGATATGTAATAAACAGACACTGGCTAAGGACAAAGAAGCCCAAGGTATTTGCTCAAAGTTTTTCAAGAGATCAGAGGATACTGGACAACTGTTGCATCAAGATTCATCCCCAGGACTAAAAGCCATCTCAGTAGGCGGGAAAATAGTTGGTACCAAGCATACAAGTCCTGCAGATGAAAAGAGGTGAAGTTGTTAAAACCAAGTGTCAGTGTACAAAGGATATACTGATAACTGTGCTATTCACAGGGAGGGCTTCACTGCTAATGCTGAAGAAACTGGGAGCAAATTGGCTGGCAAATCAAGTTCATCTACAAAAGAGTTAACAGAAGGTGAACTTGTTTTGCTGGGGAGTGAACAGAATGTTAGAGACGATAGTGGTATCAGGTGACAATTTTATTTTATTTTTTTGGAAATTTCATTCTATACATGAATAATGCTTTGACTTCTGTGTTGACTTTAACCTAAAACACTATTAGTCATGTAAATCTGTACAGTTACTGTTTTTTTATGTTCATTTGAATATTAACAGGGAGGGCCTCAACAGCAAAGGTGCTCAAAATGGAAGCAAACTAATTGTTCATTCAAGGGCACTTGAGAGTAGATTAACCAAGGGGGAACCTGTTATGCTAGGAAGTGCAGTTGCTTCCAGGTAAACAAAGGAGAAGGAAAACTACTTAAAAAGTTTAATTAACTTGTTCCAAAATTTCCATTCATTTTTTCTATTTTATTCCACTTTCCTGAGGTCTGAATGGAGAGAATTACAGGCATAATTAGTTTGGACGTGTTACCACTTTTCTACCTTATAGTTTTTGATTTAAGAATCTCTTTTGAGATGGGGTATCAATGTGCTGCTATGTAATATGCTCTGTCAGCCATATGATTTGCCGATATGTTTTCCACAAGTCCTTTATGAGAATGTCATATTCTTGGTATGAAGTCTGTAACTTGTGTGAGTTTCTTGCAGTTTTAAGGTTAACTCTTCCTGCTCATCTGAAAAAAATAAATATAAGGGACAGACATGTGTAAATCCCAAACTTGTGGTTTCAAGCATAAATTCTATTCAAAGCTCAAAGATTGTCCCAGTTGAAAGGGATGACCCTCGTGCTCTTAAAGCTGGAATAAGATTGCCTGATATATTGAGCTTGAATACTCCTAGGTAAGATTTCAATATACTGCTTCATCTTCTTCAAATCACTCCTATGTGGATATTCTGTGAATCATTCTTCGAAATGCTTATGCCTCTCAATATAGGACTATAGGAAGAAGCATAGATCTATCAACTTCTACGCCAAAGAGAGAAATTAAATCCTTTAAGAACTCAAAGATGACGACGGAATTACAAGGAAAAGCAGTATCCACAATTGAGCATCCTGCTGGTAGCACTGAGAAACAAGTGCGGCTAACGCCATTCTTAAAGCGGAAGTCATTTGAGGTTCTCATTTACTGCACATTTTTCTTTTACTCTCAAGATATTTCTGAAGTTAATAACAGTGGCAGTAATGCTATTTGAAGCTGTAGTAAATTGTATCTTGAAACAGTTTGTAAAGTATGAGATGTTTCTCTGAAATTTATAATGTTATTTTGCAGGGATCAATTGCAAATTTAGATTCCTTGAATCCCTTAAAACGTCTAACTGGGTCACCTAGAAGGTTCAGTTTATTATACGTAACTCTACATATCTTCTAGTTTAATTCATCGGATTCTTTGTAGGAGTAACACACTTTTTTCCTAAAATCCTGCAGAAATCTTAAAGAAGCTTTGAGAAAAGATCCTGAAGAACAGGTAACATCTTTTGAACCAAGCTTTAGGTTTTTGCTTTAGGTTTTTCCATCAATCACTGCTACTGAAATTTTCCTTCGCAAGGTCGATAATCATGAGAAATGGGTAGCAAATGAGACAAAGAATGTTCTTTGTGACCTCTCATCCTCTGGACTCGAAAGCCCTCGGGAGGTGGACATGACAGAACTAGAAATTCCCTTGGTCATTGAAAATGACAAAAATGTTGAAAAGGCAGAAGCATATTCAAAGGAGCTTGAAAATGTAAGTTAACTCCACATTCAATCTATATGCTAATTTCTGATTTATGTTGATATGCTTTGTTTTTTACAGATTTGCAACATGCTGAGGAAGAAACACGACGAAGCCAAAGAATTATTGGTTCGAGCTATTGTAAACAACAATAATCTGCTGATTCTTAGCCATCCCATCTACAACGAGAAGATATCCTTTTAAATATCTTTCCTGTTTTCTTTTCAAATTTGTTTTGCTTCACTTGTATTCCTTATAATGAAAAACATTGCTATGGTTCAGAAATTTGCTTCCCGAGTAATGTCCAAGGAACTTTCAATGTGATTAACAGCAATGTCAGTTATGCTGCTGTTGTGCTACTTTCAGAGACCGGCAGTTCCGTTTACTGCGTTGGAATCTAATTGTTTTAGGCAGTTAGAGCTTTGGCAACATGGTAAAAATGCTGTCTCAGGTTAAAATTCCTACTGAGTTCTTGAAACTTATTTTTGTTAATGTTCATTTTAGTCCCGATTAGTTTGTACTACTTAGTTGCGCTAAGATCCTTCCTTATGCAACTAGATCTTTGGTGACTAAATATACGATAAAGTTGACCAAGTTTAGATAAAGAAATCAATCCCCGAAATTGATTAGTCAAGTTTAGCTTTTGTTAATGTACCCTTTAATTCATCAAGTTCTACCCAAAAAATGAATTTCCAAAAGAAATTATTACCTTGACAATCAAGACTACATCATTAGGACCGAAATGAGAGGAAGATGAAAATTGAGATGGTAAGTGGGTTCTACAATTTTTTAAATAATTGTCGCAAATATTTGACAGGATTTAACGGAGATATTTAATTTAATATAATTTTGATTTCAGTACTGAAATAATTTAAAAAAATAGTTCTAAGTAATTAATAATAAATATTGTATTAAGCATTAAATAAATAAAACTCAAATAATAAATAAAAATAAAAATGAATTTAAACAGAAAATATAAAAAGAAAAAAAGAATTAATATTAAACAAAAAAATTTACAAGATCTAGATGGATTGGATTCCCTGAAATAAAATACATTAAAAAGTCAAAAACTAAATAATATTAATTAATATTTTGAGCGGTAAAATACGATTACTGGCGCCTTCAGATAATAAGAAAACCGCGCCACTTCGAAAATCCAGACTCCAACAATTATTTATGGTTCAAATTTCAACAAAAAACAGTGCCAGTTTCTTCCCTCCATTATAATGAAGATTTTGAAAGATAACTTGAAAATCTTAATTTCAATTCTCCCCTCCAAAACAGACTCACCGCCATTACTAATACCTCCTTCCTCCCTTTCCCCTTTCCCCATTTCAGATTTCTCATCATCTCTCTCTCTCTCTCTCTCTTTTACACAAATGGGTTCTCTTTCTGTTTGTGAGAAGAATGACAAAGAGAATTTCCCTTCTTCATTGCTAAATCGGGGGAAATCAGTTCTTGCTAAATCTTCATCCTCTACTTGTAAAACAAGAATCAGGAAGCCACTTGAGGATATCACCAATCTGTTATATCCAACAATCGATTCGCA
>JAYMTB010000910.1:0-12227 GCA_036897585.1 Francoa sonchifolia
TTGCAGAGCAAACAATATATGGTAAATTGTGTTGCACGGAGAGTAATCATAAGAATATGTTGACTGTATAACAAATTTCTTATGGTCCTACATATGTGAAGTTGATCCTTTTATCTGCTTACGATGACTTTACCTTTTTCATGAAAGGCTCATTTCTGCCAACTTTCTACAGTATCATTACCTTCTTTACTTGGATCAAGAGCTTGTTTAATCCTCGCATGGTTTATGATATATCTATTAAGTAATACTCATTTGTCTGCCATTTAGTTTTTCATGTCCTGTTAGTCAATAACAATTCTTGTCTTCTTCTGATAATGTTCTACAGATTTTGATTCTATTGCCCCTTGCAAGCACTGCTCTTCGTGTCATTAAGAGGTTGATAAAACTGACCCCTTCAGCTCACAAGGTATACCTAGTTCCATTGATTAGGTATTGGTGTTCCTTGTGTCAGAATGATTTAGGTTTTATGACGTGAACTCATATTGCCACCTTGATTAGGTGTAATGATTATCAAGAAAAAGAAAGTTTAAATTGATGATTGTTCACAATCTTATATATTAATAATATTCTTTTGTGATTTAGGTTAATGTGGAGCACATCGACCGTTTCACTGATGAGTTTGGAACTGTAGGTGATGACGAGGACAAAAACGTGTTACAAAATGCTAAGTCTTCAAAACCTTCTGACTTCCAAGCACTTTTTGGTGGAAATAACAATGATCGTTTTATGCTTGGCATTAAGTTTACTAGGTAATCGTTAATACTTTTTAACTCACTATCAGTTTCATGATAAGAATTTTGAACTATGGAGGAGCATAAAGCTGACGTATTTCATATTTCTAAATAACTTTCAATTTTTGTAGGGGGAGCATAAAGTTGTACAGTGACTTCTATTCTTCTGACATTATTGTTGCCTCTCCTCTTGGTTTAGTTGTTGTAAGCATTCTTACCTTTCTTCCTTGTCAAGTTTCTACCAGTCTGTAGTCATTTACCATCTGGAGAAAGCTTAAGCTTCAGTATTTGGTTCTTGCTCTGCCTTACAATTATCAAGGAAACAACTCGTGTGATTTTTTTATTTTTTTTGAAATATCAGTGTATCTTGTGCTGCTAAGATGTCAACATAAATTTTAGTTTATATTACTAGAATTTAAGATAATATTTTAAGGATTTTGGGTAATATTCATAAACGACTAAGTTTCCCATTATTGTTCAGCCTTTCTTATTTTATGGAGAGGATTGTGTCATATATATGTTGGTAATGCATGCAAGTGATGACGAATTTTGATTTGGTCAGAAAATTGGAGAGGCAGAGGAAGTGGAGGAGAAAAACATTGATTATCTTTCTTCTATAGAGGTTCGTTTCATCTTGCATATTTTATATACTTTTTGGTTTATTTTAAAAGTTAGTCTTTTGGACTGTGTTTATAAGTTCGTTCTTATTTAAAGAAGATAACCTGTTTGATTCGTAAGAGCAGGTTCTAATTGTTGATCATGCGGATATCATTGCAATGCAGGTATATTGTGCTTTTACTTGTACTTTACAATACTAATAGCCTGCCTTTCTGTTTTTCCAAGAAGCATAATGTGATTTATCCTTTTTTCCCTTCTGATCTAAAACATCCAGAATTGGTCGCATGTGAATACAGTAGTTGAACAATTGAACCGCATACCACCTAAGATGCGTGACTATGATATCAACCGCCTCAGACCGTGGTATGTTCTAAGATGATATTTCTGCAAACTTTTTTTTTATATGACAAAAAGGGGGTATAACCTAGTACATGGAGAGTATATAAGAAAAACAAATCTCAAGAAAATAACTTGCTTCTGGATGCAGTATGCCAAATGAAATCAATAAGAGGACAAATAGAAGTGACGCTACAGACCAATGCGAACAGCGTATCTAGCTTTAACGACAGAAGATAGCAAAAGTACAATAAATAGATTGTAGTGGGAATTTATTAGAATGATTCTAAGGGTTGACCGCAAGAAGTATTCGTGATCTTGATAAAAATACAATCAATGGCCCTTCAAAAGACTTTTAAAGAGTGCTTATACTGTGCCCACTGTAGTTTAGCCTGTTTCTTAGATACTTATGGATTAATAGTGTACTAAATTCAGCATACCCTGGTGGACAGAAAATATTGGATATTATCATCAGTCCCTAAGAGATGAGAAACCAGAAAAAGGAAATTTTTTTGGGAATTACTAACCTATGTGAACGAGAGGAAGGTGAGAGTTCAGACAATGATAAGATTGTTGTGTCATGACCTGTTGCTCATGGATCATGAGTATGAGTCAGAAAGAAAAAATATCTCTGCATCGAGTGTAAGCCAGCATACAGTTACCCTTTTTAGTACCCACACTGGGATCCTTGTGTACTTAAACTACAAAAACAAAAAGTTTGTTGATCTCATATGAATGAGAAACTTTTATTGAAGTTTTATTTGGTTCTATAATGTTTTTATTGATTGTTTACTACTCCCTCTATCTTTATTTTTCATCACAGGTATCTGGATGGACAGGCACGTTTTTATCGCCAAACAATAGTTTTAGGATCTTATTTAAACCCAGGTACTGTGCATTCTATCTTCTTGTCTCAGCTGAGCTTTTAGCAACCGTCATTGTGTGTTTGTACATCGATACCCCCTTGTGAAGTTATATTATATTTAGCTGAGAACAGGTGTTTGCTATTCTAATATTTATTATACTTGTACTGTCCCAGAAATGAATGCTTTGTTCAACCACCATTGTGTTAACTACAAAGGAAAGGTGAGTTATGTCTTCCTTTCAATTTCTTTTATCTTTTTTGAACATCTAGTCTAATGGAATTTTATTTCCCGAACTTAGAGTTGGGTGGTTCTGAACTTCTCTACGACTTATAAAATTTTGCACTAGTCTAATTATGTGCATGCATAACAAGCAGATGTATAAGCTCATGTAATGAATTGTCGACCCACTTTCCCTTATATTTGAGGATAAGACAATTATTATGTCATTATGTGAAATATATTTCATCTATTTAGTCTCAAGTCATAATTACTGCATTTTAAACTTCTTTCTCTAGTGACACATTTTTTTTCTTTTTTCCTTTTCCTCGTCATGAGTCAGTTGGTTAATATGCTAGTACAATGTGGACAAATTTATTTTTTCTGTAAATTATGTTATTATGTTATTATTATATTATCTATTATTTTTAATGTCTTTAAGTATGATTCTATACAGACCCATGCTAATATTCATTCCCTTTGAACAAAATTTGCAATTTAGCTTTTCATCTATCTATTTGGTCATTTATACCACAGGTGAAGTCAGTATGTGATTACAAGGGCGTTGTTCCAAAAGTACTACAACAAGTACGGCAGGTGTGTCTTTCTTACTAAGGTTATTGCTCAGTTTTTCCAGTATTCTTTTTTAGTTCCTGTGTCATTGTTTACACTTATAAATCTTGGCTTGTGGAGGATAAGCATCCAGATTTATAAAATGCTAGTGCATTTTTTTACTTTTGTGCTTTACAGATTTATGAGCGGTTTGACGCAGAATCAATTGTAGATGTTGACAATGCTCGTCTGGAATATTTCACTAAGAAGGTGATTCTTGAATCTTGTTTGTCTTTTATTACCAAGCTTTTGTCTTTTCTCCATCAGATATTAATTTCTGGCATTTATTATTTTGTTCATGCAGGTGTTCCCAAAGATAAAAGATTCGAGTCAGGTAATTATATTTAAGTTGAAACCAAAAGAGTGTTAGACTGCTAATCTTAAGCTATTCACACATCAAATTCTCAGTTCCGTGGAACATTTCCTGCAGGGGGGAATTATGCTATTTATCAGTTCGTACTTTGAATATGTTCGAGTTCGTAACTTTTTGAAGTCACAGAATGCATCCTTCTGTGAGCTTGGGGAGTAAGCAGTGGTCCTTTTACTTTTATTTGTTACTTTAGTTTTTATGTGAATACATTTGGCATTAGGACTGGGAGATATCAACTCATTGCATTGGTTACAATTATAATTTTATGTAACCGTTGGCTTTTTTGTTTAGGTACACAAAACAAAGTGATATTTCTCGTGCACGAATTTGGTTCTTTGAAGGAAAGCGGAAAATCATGCTTTACACTGAGAGAGCTCATTTCTACCACAGATACAAGGTTTTTAAATTTCTCATAAAATACTTGAACCTTTTTTTTTTAAATACTTGAACCTTTGCTTGATACATTCTAACTAATCCATTTTCTCTTTTCCCAAATGAGTAGATTCGTGGCGTTCAAAATTTAATAATATATTCTCTCCCAGAGAGGAAAGAGTTCTACCCTGAGGTGCGCATTTCTTACATACAGTGCCCAAATTTCTCAATTTTTTGCCCACCACCTTGTTGAGATATTATGGTAGGTAACCATTTATACTAGAGAACTTGTTTGAAAACTTCATATTCCTTCTCTTCTGCAGATTGTTAATACACTTGAAGGTTCCGATGGCATGACATGCACTGCACTTTTTTCTCGTTTTGACCTGTTTCGGGTAACATTTTTCTCTTTACTGGTATACTAGTGTGCATAGAATCTTATACGATAGATGTGTTGCTTTTGTTATAGCATAGTGGTAGTGAAAATAGTGTCAATTAAACAATAAGGTTGTCTGATTCACACATGCATAACAATAATAGTTATAGTATTGGTTAATTAAATTTTATCCAAATTAGGTTCAGTTCTTTTATGCCCTAGACTTGTACCCTACCTGCATTTTGAAAGTCCAGATGGTCAGTTGAAGTCAGCCCAGGATCGAGGATTGTCCACCAATGGTTTCAGACTGAATATGGTGATGATGTGGCAGTTTCTTTTCTCATGAGCTTTTTTTACCATTGTCCATTTGGGTCAGGGAAATTTCCACATCAGTATATTAAACATCTTTAAATGTGTCTGCCCTCTCTTTCTTTAACTCAGTATTCATATATTTCTTCTACATGGAGAAGTTGAAACAGCCATAAGCATAGTAAATTAAACACTACCCAATCTTATTTTGGTAACTATTATTCCATATCCTCGTATAATTCAGAATTTTATGTGGTTTGCTATGTTTTAGCTCGAAAGGATTGTTGGTACTGCCCACTCAAAAAAGATGGTGACGTCTGAGAAAGGTGTATTCGTTTTGTGTTAGACTGACCCTAAAGCCGAGGAAATTATGGCTAAATACAAAATAGCCAAACCATCATTACAACATCGAATCTTTTCATACAAATATCAGCAACTACAGTAAGTTAAAACTGTTGAGTAGATATGTTAGCTCCCGGCGAACAATGGCAGTTGCTATTCCAAAATCTTGTCAATCGCTTATAGTTCTGTTTTTTTTTTCTTCTAGAATCGAATCTTTAGCTTTCTTTGTTAGTTTAATGAAATATGAGATGGACTTGATATTCAATTGTTTTGCTTGGAAGATCCAAAATTACTAATGCTATCTATAATTATATGTTAATAGACACTGATTAATACATGTTCATATCAAATGGGCCAATTGGTAAGCAATACGGCCCATTCAAAAGCCGAAAACAATATCATATCATTGGCTCATATTGGCCCAGCCCGTTCCAATTGCCATGAAAGGTAAATTCTATAGCTGAAAAATCCAAAATAATGCTAGAGCATATATACAAATTCACACATTAAGGATATATATATAAATATATACATGTATATATACTAAGTTTATATACAGCATGTTGTTACTGAGGTTTGAAGCTTGCTAGGACAAATGCCAAGTAAAAGAACAACTTTCTAGGAAGTCATAGCTCTTTCAATGTACGAAGAACAGGTTTTGGTTGTGATGCTTTTCGCTATTGGATGCCACAGCTACACTGGCAGAAGACCCCGGATCTAACATTGTTGTGGAATCATGATTCTATCGTCTGATTTTCTGCGTCATGAAGAAACAAAGAGTCATATGAGTATATCAGATTGGGGGATAAGTCGGTTCGAAGATTCAATAGCAATGTCAGACAGAATGTGAGAGTAGGCACCTTCTCCAAATAGCTGTTCGAATCTAGCAACAATGTGTTTCCCATAAGTGTATTTCTTCAAAGCATGAACATGGAATCGGACGCGACTAAGCAATAGCTCACGCTGATCATCAGTACATATTTCGAGAGCCTTCTGAACAACATAATTCGCATATTGATCCTTCACCATTGTCTAGGGCATTAAAATGAAAGAAAAACATCTGTAAGCATAATAGAAGTTTTTCATATTCTAAAAATTAATTAAGCTTACCAGTAAATTATCATTTCCCTCGGTTTGCCCAACAATCTCCTCGATCAAGAGGTCCCGATCAGGGCCACCACCATGCTCCAAACACTTCTCAACAACATTTGATGCAAACTTGTGTTGGCTCAGTTGTACAACTCGTCCAGAAAATTTTCCTATAATTTGTCGTCTTTCTTGAGGTCTTCCTTTCTCCAATACATGCTGTTGTTAATACAAGAATTGCATTAGAATCAAACAGTTGAAGAGACAGTTCACAAAGATTAAGAAATTCAGTAATGTATATGCCAGAAAACCAATTGGCAAATTACTTTTTTATCTCACTCATAAATTTATGAATATCAGAAAATACAGAAAAAACTACTATAAAGTGTCAGCTTAATTGCTATAAAGTAACTTCCAACCAGCCCATCAGAAGACTTTCCTAAAGATTACACAAGTTTTACATACCGTGGTTTCAGCCTATAGGAAAGAGGCGCAAAGTAACCACTAACCTGAGTAACATAATTCCCATACTGATCCTGAGCGAGAGCACAAACAGATTCCAAAATCTCATCGACTATAAACTGACATGGTTGCTCATCTGTACAATGCTCTAGTATTCTCTGCAAAAATCAAATACAAGAACCAGTTCTATAACCTTTTATAAATGCTCAAGGGAGGAGTTAAGGGAAATAAGAACTCCTGAGTCCAGCTCCAAAAGTGCGATATTACCTGTATGACTCGGCAACCATAAGGGTGCATAGAAAGGGTTGCAACTTGACCACGGAAAGCAGATATTATAAACCCAATTTTCTTTGTTGGCACGCTTTCAATGCACTTCTGTATTACATGATTTCCATTTTGATCACGGACACATCTCATAACATGTCCATCCAGCTCACGGACAAGCTGTGCTTTCTGTTCAACCTCAATAACCTCAAGGGCCTAGACCAATGTAGAACCAAATAAACATGTCTTTCATTACCAGAAGAGAAAGAAAGACAAAAGAACTATTATAAAAAGATATGGGATAAGATTAAGTTTGGAGGAAGGGAATCCCAATCTTATATCATCCATCTTTTTCACAAATGTAGATGCATGATGCATGCATAATGCCCCAAAAAAGGATTGCTAAAGTATCACAACTGGAAGAAAATATGAAGTAATGGTATGTTCTGTGTAGATTTGGTATCAAGTACATGGACAGGTATATGTATTGTCAGTACAGGGCTACATAAACATAGCAAAGAAACTTATGCCAAAGAAACTTATGTACCTTTTGTATTACACGGCAGCCATACATCTGCAGACTTAGAGACAAAATCTGATCTGTGAGTTGATTTGCAAGTTCCTTCCTCTGCTCTGGGCTTCCATAGTCAAAAAACTAAAGATATGCAAAAGACAAGTAAATTTGTAGTACAAGATTCAGAAGAATCGTCAGGGAAGGAAGAACTTTAAAAGAAATGAAAGTACTCTGGAAGCATACCTTTTGAATAACATAGTTACCAAAGACATCAGTCATGAGCTTTAAAGCATGTGGAATAACTTCTTTAAATACAGATTCCTGCTCTTCAGCATTACATGTTTCCAATTTCTGCTGAATAAATCGACTCCCATGTTGATCAGCACTGAAGTTGAAAATTTAAGATAAATTATTTCTAATGGGAAAAATAATTTAATCATAGATGGAAAACAACTGTATCGTGGTGCTTGACTTGCCTGAACTGAACAATGTGTCCTGTAATATCTGAAAGTTCAAATCTTCGGCCTTTTCCAGATTTTAACTCTTCAAGGAAATTAGATATTTTAGGGTCATTAAAGTTTTTAAATCCTCCTTGGCCTTGCCATCTAGAATATATGCCTGCATTTCTATCAGGGACATGTGGAATTCTTGTTTCATTCCTCCCTACACCAGGGCTGGCCCCACCTATAGGAAATCCTGGAAAAATTGGATTCGTATGAGGTGATATTGGGTACTGCATCAGAACACCCATGTTTAGAGGGGCTTTATAGTAATTACGACTCATCATCCCACCTCTTCTTGAATTCGGATCATTCAAGCCTCCAGCTCTCAGATGTTGAAACTGTTGATTATTTAAGGAAGCAGCAACGTAAGAATTACCTACACCACTAACTTGGTTTCCAATAACACCACCTCCAGATTGAAGCGGACTAATTTGTCCAGAAATACCGTATGCCTCCCCAAATGGCTGTTGATAATATTGCATATAATGTGCAACCGTGAGATCAGGTTGCAATGCAAAGCCAAGCTGTCCATGAAAATTGTTTAAATTTTGATTATTTACCACAGGTGCAATGCTACCCCTGGGAATTTGACCATTGAAGCTTGGTCCAACAGTGCCATCAAAAACCAAAGGGACAGCAGTTTGAGGAGGGTATCCAGCAATATGTAGATCATTGGGATTAAGAGCATACCCACCTCCACTATATTGTGGAGGAAACAAGCCCGGGGCCTGCATATTAGGGTAAAATGGATTTGCCGAAGACATGTAGGTCGCTGCAGTCGCATAGAGAGGAGGTGTGAACCCAGCGGACTGCATTACTGGTCGTACTGATGAAGTAAATTGGGAGGGGATTTGAAAGAATTGATCCACACCAATGTTTACGGAACTCATTTGAGACTTAGCACTTTCAACTTGAGCTGAATTGCTCTGTTGTTGTACTGTGTTTTGTTGCAAATTATTCTGGCAGCTCTCTTGGATTTTACTTTTTGGTCTCTCTGAATTTGGTGGGCTAGATATGTTGAGAACAATCATTTTAGATTCAATAATGGCAGTATCAGACTTATTATCATTCTCGGAAACAAGAGATGGTGATCTTGAAACAATAGCAACTGAGGGATTAGCAATTAACACATCCTTATCATCTGCACCCAGAGCAGATGTAGTGGAAGTCACTGAGCTAACATGGGAATCATTCAAGGAACAGGAATCAGCATCACAGCTAACTGCTTCTTCAGTCAGCCCATGGCTTAATGAGTGAGACAGGTTATATAGAGGTGATGGAGTGCGGGGAAAATCTTCCTGCAAAGTTTAAACAATAACGGCTCAGTGAGTCCAACAGCTTATGGAACAAAGCCGAAAATAATGATTGGAGCTGTTTTCAGCACCAAAATAATGGTTACTAAAACCTCACTTGTATTAAATCAACCAAAATTCTGTGTTGTCCTTCCAAGGAAACAGCATCTTGTCCAAACCATAGCTCTGTCTTGTCTACCCCACCAGAAGAAGGCTGTTGCGGTGACTGATCATCCTCAGACTCTTCATTGTGAGTAGGAAGTGCACCTCCAGACAAATGCAAGAGAGTGCCACCACTTTCATCTGAAGAATTCAATCCCCATTTGTTTCCAAAACTACCAGTAGGGCGAACCAGACGCTGATTCTCCCACGAAATAAGTGGTGGAGGGAGTCTGGGATTCAGGTTGACATTGGAGCAGTAATATGCTATATAAGCTGGATCAGCACGTAATTTCTCCTCAGACTCGCAGTTCTCCATAATACTGTTTAGACCTACCAAGCTTGCATCCGGACTAGAGTTCTGCTGCAATATAAGGTTACCAATGGACAAAAAAGAACCCTCCATGCTTGGTGGTGCAGAACCACTTCGATTAGGAATGGCCTCCCAACCACTGCCAGTAAATCCATGGCCCTTCGGAAACACTCCCAACTCATCTGTTGTCATAGCAGTTCACCTTACGAGATGCTCATTTACCAGCTGCTCACTCTATTCTTATTGGACTCTCAGTTGCAACACCACGACTGGATTGAGATCCCACTTCTAATAACAGGGAACCTCAAATAGGCTGAAACAGCAGCCACGTGATGTCCTACATTTTCAACCAACAATAGGCAAAACACTAAGCATACTCTGATAAAAAAAAAACAGAGATGATAAACCAATATTCACTAACAACAGCGCACAGTACCTGACATCACGTAAAAACGTACATATAATCCAAACAATGAAAATCCGAACCACTCAACAAACAAACATGTTCAAAACAAGCGCAATCAAAACTAAAATAACAATTGAAACCTCCTATGAAGCTAATAACAACATGCATTAACATTTCCACTCCACCTCATAACAAAACCCAAGAATTTTCCATTCCCTTTCCAGCAACCAAACACAAACACAAAATCAAACACACAAACACTTAAAACAGCTGCATGCAGCACCAGTAACATCAAACAATCAATCATTAATATTTCCACAAATACAAACACAAACACAAACACAAAAAAAAAAAAAAAAAAAAACACAGAAACAGAGCAAACTACAACAGCAATAAACAAAACAAAAAACCTCATTCAATCATTGCTTCAAAATCCTCCATTCAAAACAAAATCAAATCAAATTCACGCTTAGAATCACTCACCTGCAAACGAATTCACTGTATGAAAAAACCCTAGAATTCTTCAGAGACGAGAGAGAGAGAGTTGGTGGTTTGGTTTTTTCCAAATTCAAGTCAAATGAATTTTAAATTTCGTTTTATAGAAAAATTTTTTGCCTTTGAAATCAAAGGGAAGGGCAAAATGGGAAAGTCAAGTAAAATATAAATATACTAATAATTTAAATATATGTATTTACGAACCAAAATTACTACTAATTTTGTGATAATTTTGTCAGATATATATATATACTGGATTTATTATCTAACAGTTTAAATTTTTGAGTCAATCAGTAGTTCAACATGATTTTAAAGCCAAAGTTCTGAGTTCAAATCTCTGCTGCACTAGTCAACCGGTAGGTAACTGTCTCGTTCACTAATAATCTCTTCCTGATGCCCTGACAAGTGTATGGTGGACTATAAGCGATCCCCATGTTCCAAACAATTGGCTATTTGTCATTTGTCTCGTTGCTTGCGATCTCGGATGTAGAAAATTCAGCAGACACGAGGCCCATGGTCTTGTTTTGTCGACATTAGGCGTTCATTGCTTCTCAAGAATGACGCTCCGAAATTCAACAATTTTGACACTACAAATAATTAAATTTTATAAGAATAAGCGAAATTACAATTTTGTCCTGAAGTCGTCACTACTGTAACGAGAGCCTGCTCGATTTGAAGGATCAAACCCTACCGAAGCTTGCTTCTTTATCGTTGTCGTTGTTGGGCTCATAAAAAACACCCTAGCTGTTGTTGGATTGAGAGGAGTACTGATCTATGGATGGAGTGAGTAGGGAGGAGCGGGAAGATTTGAGTCTTGTTGCTAGGAAGCCGTGTTTTGGTCTGCCGACTGGTTGCCCGTTATGTCTCCCTGTGTATGTTTATCTGAGATTTGCGCAACTTCCGTTCCATTTGAACTTCAATAGTTCCTATCCTGATTCAGGTTTCTTCATTTTCGCTCTAGTTTTAGTTATCTGAACTTTCAGTTTGTGTATTTGTTAAGAGAGTATATAAATTTCATTTATTTGGTTATGCATTTGTGAATAGTGGTAGTGTATTAGCTGCAGGGTAAAGGGGTGGGCTGGGGTTGAGGGTGTATTTATGATGCAGAGCTAAATTTTCTTATGCATGTTTTTCATTGTACATGGGGAAAGGTCCATAAAGGCAGTTATGATTCTTTTCCTTTTTGTATTTTCATCTTTAAGATGGTTGACAGTAGTAAGAATGACAGAAATTGGCACATATGTTAGTATGCACACACACTGACCTTGGAAGGTATATTGCTAGCTGAAAGTAACATATACAGAACATTGAAGTTGTTTGACACATTATAAAGAAGTGGGTAATCTCTATTGTATGTAAATGATCAGAAAGACCAGTAGCAATTACTTCCCTTTTGTATTTTCACTGAATTCGTTTCTTTCGGTGTGTTGTGGAGAGCTCCACATCCAGTTTTTATGCGCATGAACTTGCTTATACACCTTTATCTGTTATGTTTGTGATGAAAGTTCTCTTCCGCTCCAGATCAAATTCCTTATGTTGAGTCTGGTGTGTATGTGGCTTATAATAACGAGAAAGGAGGGGTTAT
>JAYMTB010000911.1:0-12223 GCA_036897585.1 Francoa sonchifolia
GATAAAAAAGGCGAACATTGCTTGTAGAGAGAGAAACAAGTATAGCCGGAAACTTCATTGCTCCGGCAAGGAAACGAAAGTGTGAACTCTGATGAATCGGAAAGTTTTTCCGATTGTGCGATGGTTTTATGGTGCAGAGTGAAGAACTAGAGATATTTGGATTAAGGTTTTATAGGGAAATGAAGAAACTGATGGAAGCCATGATTTTGGTGACTAGGATCCGTATGCCACGTGTAACTTTCTTGTTATGAATTATCCTTTGGAAATTTTACTCGCCACGTTGCACTGTTTTACCAGGTAGGATTTCAATTTACTTTTTACCCCTTTCATTAGACTTCGCATTTCTCAGGGGTAAATTTGTGAATGAATACAAAGTGGAGGGTGAGATAATGGAGAGGGTTGTGATAGTGTGTAGTCGGACGTTTGTTTGGTTGTGTGCACCTGATTTTGTGGCTACACGTAACTGTGAGTTCTTAAATATATTTTAATTAAATCATTAAGAGTTTTTTTAAAGATGATAATATTGATTAATTAGTACTATCAATATTGTCAATTTTTAGGTAAGTTTTCAATCAATACACTATATAACAATAATTAATTAACCAATACTTAGTGTACCTTTATTATAAGATTTGTAAAATAATTACTTTATTACTTAAGTAAAATTTAATAATTTAATTTATTTTTATTGAGCAGGAAGGGTTCTATCTTAATTCACAAAGTACAAGGGGAAAATTGAATTGAGAACATAAATATGATATATAAGTGATGTTGGAAAATATTGAAAAGTCTCATATTCGCCATATTTTACTAGTCCTTTATATGCGGATTCATATGTAATATGAATTATTTTCTTATAAACAAATATGTAACAAAAAAAATGTGGCATGATTAAACATCATTTGAAGTTATGTGATGATAGATTAGCTTTAGCCCTTTAATGAATGTAAATGGATAGGCAAATGCCTCAAAGTGGGATGCTTTGAAAATTGAAAATATGAAAAGAAAAAGATTGATAATAAATATAAAAAGAAAAGGCAAAAAATAAAAACCCTGAAGAATATGTCTTTTCTTTTTGTTACCTCATTCTCTCATTTATTAAAAGTATGTTTTCCTCCTAAATCGAGTGAGAAGAATTTATATAAACCGTGAAATAATAAATTGCAGTTTTATTTTAGGGTTGATTTTGATAGAGGATTATTAGATTTGGAATAAATTTTTGAAAAATTTTGTGGATCAAACTTTTCTTAAAATTCTTTCGAAATTTCTTCGTGAAATGTGAAAAAAAATTACTTCTAAATTCAAAAATCACTCACTAGAAATCCTAATCTAAATTTGTTTTAAAATATTTTCGAATTTCATAAAGAAGGTAAGTAATATTAAAACAAACAAACAAACATGTAAGAATTGCTTGCCAATATATGTACATAAAAACAAGAATAAAAACCCTTTTAAATATATATGTTTTATCATTTTCATAAGGGTAAAAAGCCATGAGATTCATCAAAAATCATAGATTTTTCAACAAATAGTTTGCTTAAATCTCACTTCAACTTCATCTCTTTCTTCCTTTTCTAGAAAAGTTTTATTCAAAGAGTTAAATCATAAAAAAAAAATTTACTCATTACTCCACAAATTATCATAATAATAGATTTCATTATATCATAGTTACATTTTGTATGTATGTATAACGACTTAATATTCGTAGTATTTAAATATTACAATTAAATACAGTACATAAAGAATGATATACCTTTTCCAACATAATAATCATATTCTTGTATAATTAATTAATAGAAATCATATAAAGCATATAAAATTTAAAGGGTAATGCATACTTTTTTTGAAACATCAAAATGGCATTCATATATTTTATTTAATTTTCTTTTTAATTTCTCCTTTTGTTCTATTAGAAAGCTAATATGGAAACACAATTGATGACACTTTAGTGAACTTCTTTGGATGGTGTCTATTGAAATTATTGAATTCTCTTTAAAAACCCATCATTTTCTCTTTAAAGCTTTTGGGAACATGCGCTTGTTATTATCTTTTTGGACTCTCACATCATTTCAAATTAAATCAAAATTAATTTACATTTTTATTTTTATTTTTTGTAAAAACTGAATAAAATTGCTTGCTTTATACAATTATTTTGTATGAAAAATTTCATAAAGAGACCCTACATTCATAATATCAAACCAACACTTCATGTCCTTCGAAACACTAATCCCAATTTTCTTGTACTTTTTCTCTTATTCCATTGACACTTATTCACAATGTAATATTTAAATAATTAGATATCAATTAATAAAAAAAAATAAAAAATCGAACTCTAACACTGATTTAAACTAATGAATCAGTTCAAATGACAAATTTATTTTACCTTTTACTTAATTCTATCTAAATTTTGTTCTCACCGCGGCATACAAGAGTGTCGCACGTAGAATTGACTTTAGTAAAAGAAAATTCAAAAAACTAATAATTATTGAAAGGAGTAGGGTTATGAATAAACAAGTGGATGAGTGTCATTTTCTAAATAAATTTTCTCACTATTGAAGTATATGTCAAGGATGGACCTATTGCCTTCATTTTTTTTTCTTGGTAAATTGAAGGTTTGATGAGTCAAGTTGGTGTGAAGGCCCCACAATAATGACACTACTTAAATTTATTTTATAAAATTTTCAGCCTAGTTGGTGTTTGCAAAATTTGGTATTTTGTAAAACATTGTTTGACATAGTTTTTATGAATGTCTTGTTGTGTATTTTGTTTGATATGTTTCAATTCAAAATTGTTCAATTATATCCCCTTTTATGTGTTTCTTCACTCTACTCTTATAAATTAACTGCATTCCAATTTATTTTTCCTGTGATTTCCGTACCATGTATAAAACTCTGTTTTTGTAAATAATTTTTTAATAGAATTAAAATATAGTAAATTTTTAATTTTTAAGGACATAGGTAGTATGTATTATTAATTTCCTTACCATGATATACTTTTCAGTCTCAACCAAATGTCAAAATGTGATTAATAAAATTTTGGAAATTTTCTTTTGAGTCATATATTGTAATGATTCAGTTTCTCCTTACATGAATTTTTTCTCACTAACCCAATACTAAAATACCAGTCCAGTTAGTGGGTTCACTAAAATCATTAGATATCTCAAACTATTCTTCAGTGTGAAACTCTCTTAATTTTTATCTGAATCCCATAAATCTACATTTTGGAAACACTATCTAATCACAAAGAGGGTATCTACAATTAACAAAAATGATAAAATACCAAGATATTAATTAGAATTCAAATTTCTTAAAAAGGCCTTCATACTTAATTAGTGTGACATATATTGCGTAGATTTTAAAAATACCCGATGAAAAATATTTATATGAAATGCAAATTGTAGATAGCTTTAGGGTAGCAAAAAAGGTATGTCTCAAAATCTAATCTACCTTTAACGTGGGATAGTTGATAATGACCCTACTCATCAAAACTACTCTTTCATTAACTAATGTCATTTATATGCCACTTTCCCCACCACCTAATTGATTAAAACTTTACTTCAAAATTCCATATCTATTCTTATCATTCTGCGTATTGGTAACTTTAGGAATACTATTAGGCTTGAGAGACCTCCATTTGTTGGCCAACCAAGCCCATTATTTCCTATAAACCTAGTCAAAATCTTTCATTATTCCTACTAAAAAAGTTATGTTCGTTATTTTATGTATTATAGTATTTTTATACATGGGTCTAATTATAAATAAGAATGTAATACATGTTAAAGGATCATTTGTTTTAGAAGCAAAATTTAATAATTTTATCAGTTTAAAAACATATTTTATATTTAAAACTGACGTGCTTAAATCACACCATATTCTTGAAAATTAAAAAGCTGTTGAAGCAAACATGTATGAACTGATAAATTATAAAAAAAAAAAACTAATCCATTGGTAATACACCCATTTGAGGGTAAATGAATACATTTTTATAGTGCCTATGTTAATTAGGCTTACATCCATATAAGGGCTCAAAGATAATCTTTTTTACTTCTCTAATCTTATTATGTAATGCTTAATTGCATCTTGTAATTGTTAATAAAGGAAAATTCCATTATTACATTTCATACTTATATCACATAATTTGTCAGTTATTAACTGAAAATTGTACCTAAATTAAAATATAATTCATCACAATATTGACTTATAAACTAATCTCTCAAATTTTGGACGGTTTACTCATAACATAATTTTGTCTTCTCATTAAAATAATTACTCAAGAGACCAAAATAAAATAAATAATTAATTTAGCCTAATAAAAATTAAATATATAATTTTAAAAGGAGTGATAAAGTCAAGGATATTAGAGATTTAATTAAATATCATGTATGATGGTGATGACCTCCATCGAATCAAATGGCTATTATTATAATAAAAATAAAAAATAATTATATTAATAAAAAAATAAATGAGAGATGATGATTGATGAAGACATAAAGTTATATGATAAAAAAAGAAATATGAAATGAAATGATGGTTTTGTCTTTGTCCTTCCAACATCAAAACCCACCTCATTGGGATTATTGTTGTTGGATTCTAGTAAATGGGGTTATTTTAATTAATGGTTTAGGTGATTAAATTAATCATAAAGTTTTGTTTATTGGGATTGAAAAAGTCTAGTCTAGATTGGATAAAGAGAGTGGGACCCATTTTGATGATGCAGCAAAGATAAATAATTCACAACATATTTTCCTATGTTATAATTAAAAATTATTAATAAAACAAGATGTATAGATTTGAATTGAATAAATCATTTTTTCATAATTTCTCTCTTTAGTTATTACAATACAAATTATGGGATGAAACAATGGGTTATTCAATCAAAATCACCAAATAATTGTGGGTATTTTAATGTTTCTATTTTTATTAATTAAATTGGATTGAAATTAGGGCATCAAATGTGGGGCCTACTGAATTATGGAATTACAAGAGATAGTGATAAAGTGAGGCCCACTGCCACTGCCAAGAAAGCTATTATGTGGTCATCAGTAATTGCCCTGCTTCCCACTTAATTTTTTCTGTCCGATATTATTCTTATTTCCCTTTTTCAAAAGAGTGCAAAAGTCCACACAATATTTATTAAGACTTCGGAGTTCATAGTTGATTTAAAGAATTTACTGGTCCAGTCAATTGTTAATGCTCATCTTATGCGGAAACTATGATACATTTGTTTGAGTTTGACTATAACAAAAGTTAGATTGTAAATTGGGTTAAAAATATGTAAAATCTTGTTTCAGAATACAACACAACAGCTAATAAAAGATTTATTGTGTTAGATTGGTAGGAGTGAATATGATTGGAGTTTGAATAATATATTTGAGGAAAAAACAAAAGAGTAAATGGAACAAGGTTGGTAGTACTGGACTGGAGTGCCTGCAACAATGCTCATTTCCCATGTTTTTCATTACCTCCCAAAATAACCTTATATTTCTTGCTTTTTCTCACCTTTCATTATTTAAATATGGTACAATTGTCCACTGGTTAATATTACATATATGTCAAGGATTTTATTATTTATAAATCTAAGATTTTGAATCAATAATTTTTACAACATATTTATATAGAGCAAAAGAGGATATTGAAAATGAAATTAATATTCGAATTATTTTCATTAAATTGAGTCTGAATTTGTTTAAGCTGGCCATTTAATTAATGAAATTGAGTCCGATGACTGGATTATTTTCATTTATTATATGATGGAACTTTGAAAATATTTATTATTTGGGTGAATTCATGGTGTATGATTTGCTTTGCAGTGTGCGAACAAGCTGTTAAATGCATGCTTACAATAGTGTTTATTTTTAGGCACTCGTTAGCGTTTAGCATTCATCTAGAGTGAATCGCCCCGACGTACACCTCCATATAATTACACACGCGACCCGCCTTGTACAAATTTCCACAAAAGTATGGCCTTTTTTGAAAATTTGCCAACCTCTTAAAGTTTATGTGCCAAACTACGTACAAATTTGAAATCATAAGTCATGAATTCATGAGTAAAATGCCGCGGTTTTGAACTTCAATTTTGAAAAGTTGACATAAATTTTTAAAAAACTTAGTCATACTTGTTGCAAAAAAGACTAATTTTATGCCTCAATTAGGTCTTAATGATTTCATATTGGGCCAAAACATATTATCAAATAGAGTTTAAAATTTTCTAGTTTCAAACTCATAAATAATCAAACACCTACCATGCTGAAGAAAAACACAAGTTCATGAGTTACGTTACCCCTACCTCAACCGAATAAGGCGATAAATACGAAAGACATATAACACTATTTCCTCTCCGGGAGTACTTTTTTCCACAAACCACCCTCTTGCGTGAGTAAAGACACAGCGCTGAAATTGCTTTGCTTGCCGTTAACACTACTGCGATTCCGTTACAGGCTGAACCGGGATCCGGAGCTGATATTATAATTGAACACAAAGAGTTTGCACGAAAAGGAAACAAGAAGTGAAAATCTGGGTTTCACGGAACATTCATGACTTGGATGGATTGCAGCATGTCTGAAACAGCGATGACAAGGTCACCCGATTTGATCATTCCTCTGGCCTTGAGCAAGGAGAAGGTTTTATTGAGATTGCTTTCCATGTCGTCAGTAAAGCTCAGCCGGAAGGGAATCAAACCCCACTGAAGGTTTAGACGCCTTCGCACAGACGTCGTGGCTGTGAAGGCAAATATTGGACAGTCGGGTCGACAACGTGACAAGAGAGATGCCATGTGGCCGGTTTTTGTGTAGACAAAAAGTGCATCCACGCCTAAATTATTCGCTGCAAAATCATGAACAAACCACAATGAAGACAATTAGGTGAAGGTTAGATGGTTTACTTGTTTTCCGAAGAATGCTTGCTTACCCATCTTTGCAGCAGAATTGCAAATCTCTATCGAAATACTATCGGAGAAAGAAGATCCAATGTCTGGAAGTTCCATAACTTCGTGGCGTTTTTCTTCCCTCCACCACCTCTCAATTCTCAGACTGACGTTTCTCAAAACAGCCAATGCCTTGTCTGGATATTGGCCCATAGCTGACTCACCAGAGAGCATCAGAGCGTCTGATCGTTGTCTAACTGCTTCAGAAACATCGGCTACTTCTGCTCTGGTGGGTGTGGGGTATTCAATCATGGACTCGAGTAGCTGAGAGGCAACTATGACTGGCTTATTTAGCTGCCTGCAAAGCTGCACAATCTTTTGCTGGGCTGAAGGTACCTGTTCCAATGGTATCTGAGCACCTAGATCTCCCCTAGCTACCATAGCTCCATCTGATGCTTGGATGATCTCTTCCAAGTTCTTTAATGAGTCAATACTCTCTATCTTCGCAATGATAGAAATATCACTGAATCATGAAATCAGAATGTTTGTGTCACTCAAAAGGGATTAACAAATCATGTCAACCAAATGGTACAAGCAATGGTTCATATCTAACATATATGTGCTCACCTATCCCGAGAGCGCGCAGCAATATAGCTTTTAAGATGATTGATTACTTCAGCAGACTTGACAAATGATATTGCTATAAAATCAACACCCTCTGCAATCCCAAAATCGATGTCCAACCAATCCTGAAAATACAAAAAGCTTGAGCTTGATGCATAATTACACATCTAGAATGATTCTATGGAAAGGACTAACCTGTACAGAATATCAGCCAAACATGCATAGCTAAATGATAGATGGTTCACATTAATGGGTCAAGCAAGCTTCCAATGTTAGTGTTTCAAACAAGTTGGAAAAATGTGAACTATTTGACAAGGTAATAGAACTAGTAAACTGGACAAGGTGAATTAGTTCACAAAGTAATTAGACAAGGTAAGTTTGAGATTAAAACAGTTAACAGTTCCTCAAGTAAACATTATGTAAGCACGTACATTTTTGGCCCAATGATGCATTTTTCCCATCAAGTTTCTAGAAGAGGATAGTTAACCCTCACTAAAAGTTTAAGGATATATAATTTTCATTGTATTGCAATAGCTTTTCCTCCTGAATGATTTTCATCCTCCATATATCTTATTAAATTTTAGAGGGAGAAATTGATTTGAACAGGAAAATGCAAAAAAAAGTTGTCACCAACCTTAGAAGAAATTGTGGGGAGCATGGCGTTGCGTTCCCGTACCAAACTTCCATCCCTCCAGAAGGTCAAATTAGCCCGGGGTAGCAACAGTCCAGGATCTGTGCATAGACACTTGACATCTGGACCAATCTTCTCGATGACTTCAAACCTGACCATTCCTCCATCCACAAGTAGGTCATCTCCAACTTTCACATCTATTGGAAAACAAACACAGATACAAGTGTAGGTTAAGAATGAAGTGAAATAGTAGCTACAACAATAAGACACAAAAACACGCATAATCTTGAGAGTCCGACCTTCAGCAAAACCTTCATAGTTCACATTAATGGTTCGTTCTGGGAGAGTTGAGTCGAAAGCTCTGACACTAAAAGTCCATATCTCACCATCCTGCATAGAAGGAATAACTTATTCTTGCAAGCCTCCTATGAATCCCCAAAATTTCAACTAGACTATTGTATCTGTACCACATACATATTGATCTGATATGGCGTCAAAACTACATGTATCCAAAACAGTCAAAAGCAACCGTGGCCACAAAAGAATAAGCATTTCAAGACGATATGATGTTTTCTTTTAGAAATAGTGACTTTGGCCTTCCAAAATAATTAGAATAAAATGATTTATTTGCAACAGTTACATAATCATCTGAAATAGATAAAGATATAATTAATCAAATAAAAACTCTAAATACCCTACAGAATTGCCTTGCCTCTATGAAATAATTCATTGAGCATGGTAAAGAGGAGGAATGTTCAAGAACAGAATAGTTGCATTTCCAGCACACACCATGTATGACTGATTATAACTACATTGCATAAAAGTCCTTCATATCTAATAATGCACATAATATTAGCAGCACTACAAAGAACTCATGCAATCAAAAATCAATCGTAAATTGGCCGCTTCAGAATCCTAACAACATACATAAATACATCAAATGCCCCACTCTTCCCTGCCTTTTTCATATGCATTGAATCCAAGTCTTCTTCAAATGTGTGCCTTATTCTAAAATATATTGCAGGAATATGATGGAAAGAACTAAGTAATATTAACTCCTTCCCCATAATATGCAGTTACTCTGTACAATCCATTATGGATTCAGGAACCTATGATCTACTAATGGCACAGAAGAACAAAAAGGCATACTTAAATTAGAGTCCACATTAGAACATCGTAAACAGAGAGGGTTCAAAGGTGCTATGTAGAACGGATTAACATTACTTAGACAAACTAGTTATGATTAAGGATTTGCAAGTTGAGTTAAAGAAAACAGTAGTCCACATTATGTACACAAATCGTCTAAACAGAGACATATAGGCAAGAAATTAGCCGTTGGGAGGTCATAAATATGTTAGTAAAAGGAAAACTTTATCATAATACAGACACTAATATATAAACATTTCGATCTTAAGTGAGCTTTCTTCTAACCAACATGCTACATAATGCAGATCAGAGACTTGCCCACTAGGATATAAAATTGGTATCAAAAAATTAATCAAAGAATTCCATTAGTAAAGTTGGTGGTAACTTGTTTCTGTCCACCAGAATTAGTGGACAACATATGTTAATTTAAGGTATGAGGGCTCCTATATATCAGCTGGTTCGGGGCATCTATATACGCACACCATTCTTGTTTCCTTTCTCATAATTTCCAATGTTTCCGAGCCATTTCTTCTCATAGTGAAAACAGGTGGGGAAAGGACATATTTTATGTATGTTGGTGGTCGTGGGGTGCGCGTAGCAAACAACATTAATGAAACTCAAACTTTATGATCTCATTATCGAAATATATCATGTGAGATGCAAATACATAATATATCATATAGCCTAATTGGATAAAGGAATTATCGAATAATACTGACACGACATCAGAAAGGCAACCACTGACTATACAATTAATACTAGAACTTCAAGAAAGGAAGAAAATCCAAGACTAACATTCTATTGAAGAGTATATGCAACATTAACACTTGAATAACCAAATACTTCAATTCAATCAATCCAATAACACTATCAACATGCAAAATATCTGAGAAACGTGATTAAAATTACCTCAGCTTTTGCTGAAGCAGCGCCACCAAGATCTCCCATATGGATCTCACTCCCCTCCGTATCCATCATAACAGCAACAGCATACCCCTTATCTTCATTGAGCCTTCGCACACTCTGAATCACCTGCCGATGCCATTCCCTTGTCCCATGGCACATATTAAGTCGCGCCACATTCATCCCACCAACAGCAAGCGCCTCAAGCTGCTCAAACCCACACGTAGCAGGTCCAATCGTACAAACAAGCTTAGTCCGTCTCGTACTCCGAAACCCATTCTCCTTCAACTCAGCTTCCGTCACCGCATCAACCTCAATCGAGCTAGAATCAGGAATCCCACGACTATTATTATAGTCCGTTGAAGCTCCAGTACCATTATCAGAAACCAACACCTTCGAAGGAGTTGAATCTAGATCTGCAGATGACGAAGCCCTAATCGAAAATTGCTTAGTGAATGTCACGGGAAATCGGCAATTAGATGGAGTAATCAATGAGGGCTTTGAGAATGAGTGTTTTGGTAAAGTCAGGTGAGGCGAACGCGTAAACAAGTGAAGAGATTGTGACATGGTGAAGAAAAACTTGCAGACGGCAAAAGAGAGGGAGATTTGGAAAGAGTGGAAGAGATGGGAAATTAGCGAGGGAGTTTTAAGGGTTTTCTAGAGAGCGGGAGAAGTGGGCGAAGGGCGGATTGAACGAAGCGAATGAAATGGAGGTGAAATGGCGTGGAGCTTGGAGGATGTCGTCACGGCCAAGGAGATGGACAGAGGTACCAAAAATGGACATCCTTGTTTTAATCGCCGATTGAAAGGAAATAAATGATGGGATGTAATCAATACTAGCATAATTTTATGTTCTTGCTTACGTGTTCAATGATTATTGGTTCAAATTGAACTTGAGACATTGACGAAAGGAAATGAAATATGGAAATAAATCGAGCTCTAGTAATACATTCAATTATAAAATAGGAAAATATTTATAATTTAATAAAAATATTTATAAATTTTATTGGAGCAAGCTCCAATAAAATTTATAAATAATGATATGAAATTAAATTATATATGTTCGTGTTCTAACAAAGACCCAATATTTATGGGTTGGGAAAGTAGAATGAACGTCCTAAATTAGAAGACATTCGTGTCTCAAGACATATGGGTCAAGTCTATTAACATTGATTGCATATTAAGAACTAGGTTTTTTTTTTCCTCACTTATATTTACCAAAAGGTTGGTACAACGAGAAATATCTCATAGACGTATTAAAGATATCATTTTGAAAAGACATTGTATCATAATTTTATAAAAACATATTTTATCATATAATATGTCGTATATTTCTATTTCTAAAGTGATTAATTATATATAATATGATGATATAACTAAAATAAAGTAACCAAGGACTAAGACTTATGATGACTTTGAGCATGTTTTTTTTTATGCTTTTTTATTTTTCAAAAGCAACGAAAGTAGTATTTTGGTTATTACAAATTGTCTTTTAAACTATTACCTAAATAATAAAAAGTTATCAAAATTTTAATTTGTAACGATTTACCTTTCGATGTTTATGTTAGTAGTTTTGAAATGCATATAAACAATTATAACTCTTCATGAAAGAGTATAACTTGTGCCAAGAGACATGTATTCATGAAAAAATATTACTTGTGCCAAGGGGCATATGTATTTATGAAAAAATATAACTTGTACCAAGGGACATGTCCATTGAAATGATATTTTCATTGTCTATATAAATAACGAATTCTATTTGTCATTTTCATTATTCTGATTGGTTGTTTATGACTTTGTTGTATCCTAGAGACTAAATAAAAATCTTAAGGAAAGTGATTCACGTCTCAAAGTCGATTTATTCTTCATTCTCTATTCTTTCTTTTTTAATAATCTTAAGACTTTTATTTTATTATTTCCTACATTTATCATGGAGAATGAATTAACTTCAAGTATGAAAGTTCATTAAGATATGATCAAGTTAGATAGGTTCAATGGGACCAATTACACAAGGTGGAAAGACAAGATGATGCTTTTACTAACCACATTGAAGATTTT
>JAYMTB010000912.1:0-12221 GCA_036897585.1 Francoa sonchifolia
AAAATACATTTAATAATCAATTAATATAAAATATAAAATGTAAAAATAAATAATATAAATCGGGGTGGACCGGACTGCCGCGTGGTCGAGGGTGGGCGCTGCGGTGCCAATCAGATTTGGCCTGACCTAGAAAGCCTGAACAGATCCTCCGAAAAGGGAGATCCGGTCTGGTCCGACCTTTTGTTCACCCCTAATTAAAACCTTAAAACATTTAAATACAATTCCATAGAATAGCTCCCCTAATTTCATACTCTTGTAAAACATTAATTCAACGTTATAATTATCCATAATAATTGGAACATACCGAACATAATTTCCCACTTATGTGTGTACATAATTTTTCGGAATTTTAGTGTACTCAACATAATCGCTTATTAAATTAGTTGAAATTTCAAACTTTCAAAGTTTTATCCATTTTTACTTTAGCTCACACCATTATCCTTCGCAATAACAGTCTCATTTATATAACACTTTTTAACAATTTTTACCTTCTTCCCAAATAACAACCACCTCCTATTTTTACACAAAGTTGGGGAAATATTTCTAAGCTAGAAAAAATGTGGACAGCTAATTGCTTACGTGGCGAGATATAGGAAGCCTATTTGGCAGCTACAAATCTACGTGTCATTAAACCTTAAAATAAGTATACACAATATTTACTGGTCTGATGGCTTTCTCATTATATTCGTCCCAATACTAACAAACAAACAGACCTCGTTCCTTTCGCCCATTTACTTCTCTTCAAATCTGTTTCTTCCTTCTTTCAACTTTCTCCATTTCCATCTTTCCATGTCGCCGACCAGTTGAAATCGCCACTCAAAACTACTGCTATTAGGTACTCTTCTTCTCGTTCCGACTTTGTAACACTCTCTTCTTTACTCTTGCATCATTGCATGTTGTTATTTCTTTCTATCAAACCTAAACCCTAACTTTCGCTGTTTTTTTTGGTTTTCTGTGAGGTAATAGTACTGATTTTGATTGAACTCGTTAATTCGTTAATCATTTGATTTTCTGCTTAGGATATGGATAATAAGCTGTATTAGTTGAGTTAAAGTTTGGATTTTTTTTTCTTTCGTTTTCATCGGTACTAGCAGAGCTTTGGGGTTCATTTTCATTGAGAAAGATCTGAGTTAGTTCATTCACAGTTTTATTGTTTTTCATATATGAACTTTTTTTTTTTGGGTGATGGTTTGTATTTTTAGTATCGTTCACCTTGGTATGAGGGTTTAATAACCCAGAGATCTCGAGTTCGAGCTTGGAAACCCCCTCATTTAAAATAAGCGCAAGGTAGTGTTCAAGTGTGGAACCCGGTAAACTTAAGTTAGCTTACACGCCAGGGGACTGTTAGATCATGATATACGTATTAGACACAAATACCTATAAGTTTATGCTAGTTCAGCACTTATTTTTGGTCCTCATTGTGGCAACACTGTAGCAACTGTACTTGCATGTTAATTCTTTTAAGTTTTCAGTGGCAACATGGCAAGTGTTTATATTGATATGTGTGTGTTTTTTCATCTAATTGTTTATTTCAGTTTTAGCACTTCCCTTTTTGTAGCCTCTACGTATCCCTCTGTGATTGTGGATACTTAATTTATGCAAGTGGATTGTGACAGATGAATGTTTTGTTTGGGATATTTTCACATTTCTCCTACCAGAAATGCTTGGTTGCTTGAGCATTTGTCGTACTTTTGTGGGTGCCAGAAACTTGCATTTATTAACTTTCTTGTTTTGATGATATGTTCAGGCCCTTTTTGGTATACCCCTTGCAAGTTTTTCTTTTCTTTTCTCATTCTTGTTAAAAGTCGGTATATGTTTCCTTTCCTTTCGACTTCTGATTGTTTTATCTTAGGCAGGCAGTCTAGAACCATTGTTCTGTACCTTCATCTGGTTGAAATTTTTTTTCTTCCTTTCAAGCAGTTTATAGGATTCAAATTCGTTGGATAACTAAACTTTAACACATTCTAGCATTCTCATATGGGATATCTAATCTTTAATACACATCTGGGATTATAAAAGATGCATCCGCTTTCTCCAAAAACTTTAGCAAGGCCAGATGTCTTGTTTTCCATTTAATGACTGAAATATTCGTCTGAGGATCTGAGCCTTATACATATTTGTGCCTACTGATTACTTTACCATTTACTTTTTTGTTAATATCGAGTAGAGAGACCATTATCAGTTGTATTGTTAGAAGTCTTGGCTGTCAATCATGAGTGCGTGGGTTTGAGTCCTGAGAGCCAGCCTAAGTAATATTTTAGGGCCCGGATGGTATTCAGACCGGCCTTTGCAGGATCAACACTAGGTTTCAAGGAACATGGAGAAATGGGTAACGGAAAATCTTCATAAGCACAATGAAAATTGTATTTGCAAGTAAATATTTGTATTATGGATATGCTATGCATATTTGAGGGCAATGTGCACAATTAAAGAATTAGATGTCAAATATGAGTCCTAGCCATATATCAAGGTCAACAACAATTACAGCTTGCTTTAAAGCAATTTTATGTACTCAGAAACTTTTATAATTAAATGTTATTATTTTAGTAAAAGATAGACATATGTAATGTAGGGCTCAATGACCTATATGCAAACTAACGGTGTCTTGATCGTTTATGCAAGGCTGAGTAATATCTAAAAGTATGGGTCAGAAAGAGTCTCTGAAATAAGTTAGAAAGAACTGTAAAATCTCTTTAAATATACGGTGCATGTGTTAGCTGGACTCTTCATAAGCTTAGATGCACTGATTGGATTTTACTATTGAGCTAACCCAATTGGTGTTGGTCCAATGGAATGGTCAGCTGTCACTTTGTGAGTTTGACCATAAAATGACGAGGAATGGATCTGAAAGAGTATCTTAAATTGATTGCATTACATATACTAGAATTGATATATAAATTAAAAACTGGAGTCATAGTAGTTTTAAATTGTATTATAATTTATATCAGTATAGTCCATTAAATACATTCGTGGATTTTGAGAAGTATTTGAATGATTGTTTCAGTGTATTATTTTTTTGACTGAAAACCGAACTCATTGAATGACTTGTTGATAGCTGCTTGGTTGTTTTGTTTTGGTTTTTTTTCCAAACCAAAGCAACAAAATATTTATTTGAACTAGTTGGGAATCTGAAACATGCTTGTGAGTGTAGATAAAAATGTGACATTCAGACCCTCAGACCCTCAGTTTGATGCTTTCCCAACTGAGCAAATTCTGCTAGCTGGTTTGGATTTTAATATTTGATTTTAGAAAGAAGTTCTACACTACAGCATAAAGATTTGACTCTTTGGCTATTTATTACAAATATGTTAGATGTCAATTATTATACTTTTGACTAGCAGTGTCTTTTCTTGGTTGTGACCACTTGTGATGAATTGTTTCTATTAGACTATTGACTGTTTTGGTTAAGAATGACCGTTTGTGAACTTTCTCTAACCTGCTGAGTCAAGTTGGTCAAGCTGAGTAAAGTGAGAGAAAATAGACCGCCTATAAGAGAAAGCCGTGCAACCAGAGTTACCCTTACTATACAAAGGGGCGGAGGGCTCTAACTGTCATGTTTCTCTTGATCAGTTGAGAAAATTAAACGGGAAGAACTATATTCCCATATCAAGACCATGTTGCTATTTGTTATTCCCAATTTACACTGACGAGTTCCACATATTGGTGCATAAAGCTATATGATTTCCTGACTTTTCTTAATGCTGAATAGTACCACATCTACATGCATATGCTTACGGGGTCAACATAAAAGCAGAAAGTTTCTTAGTACCCATGACTGATCTGGTATCTTTGTTCAACTTTTTTCGTGAGTTTCTAAAGGAACCAGATCCCTGACTCCAATATTTATGCCAAGTATCGACATACTAGTGAAACTTGTTGGATTCTTTGTTTTCGTCCTACTAGGGAATGTGGTGGTTCAAGGTTAGGATCCCTAGGGATCAGAGACTCATATATTCGGGCTGATAAATACTATTCCACCCTGTGAAAATGCTGATATTGCCCTAAGGAAGAACTGTATCTTAACATAGAGGGATGAAGAAGTTAGGTTCTTTTTCTACTATGGCTCCTTCCCATTCCAATTTTGTTCATACAATACAAGTATATCAATTCCTGCTCTTTGTGTTTTTTGTACTCAAATAGTTCCTCACCCTGCCTGAAGGGTTTTTGTGAGTATGGAGATCACCTTTTGTGAGACTAAACCCCTTTTTTTCATCAGTCCCCTCTGCAGGAGGAGAATGTTTATAATGAAGAGATGACTCTAGTATACAAGACGCAAATGGGAGATACTGATGACATTGTAAATGAAGTCATTTTAATCTAGCTCACTCCTCAAACCTTGGTTTTCTCTTTGTATATTCAACTTTATTAGTGACTTTATGCCTGATCTAATTGTTGATAACATGCTAAAAGTGCCTCTAATAATTATCTTTTAAACAGTGCTACAATTGAGTGCTTGCTGTTCATAACTATTATGTGAAACATGATGTCAGGAGAGGACTAGTTAGATATTCACTATTTGAATAATGTGTTTTTACATTTTGAACGTGTTCATGAATTTTTATCATTCTAGTTACCAGTTTGTGCCTCTATACGATAGCTCAAAACATTGATTTGGCTGCAGGACTGCAATCTACAATTACTGAAGATGAACCAAGCTAACCAAGGAAATTACTCTGGTGCTGCAGCAATTTTCCCAGCAAAGCGAGGTCGTGGTCGTCCACGAAAGTATCCCAGTCTGAATCGTGGGGAAAATTCTCGTGTTTCAACACATCGAAATCTACACCGTGGGCATAAGGCCCATGTTTCACTGGGATTCCGAGGGGTGAATGGTGATCAGCCCCATCGGATACACCCAAATGTTAATGCAAATGATGTACATGTCGGCCAAGCAGTTTCTGGTGTGATTGAGGCATCATTTGATGCTGGATATTTGATCAATGTCAGGGTTGGGAACTCTGAAACCTTTTTGAGGGGAGTTGTGTTCAAGTCTGGACGTTACACTCCAATTTCACCAGAGAATGATGTAGCCCCGGGAGTTGAAATGATCAGAAGAACAGAGAAATTTTCCCTGCCAAATGAAAATTATACTCAGGTCCATAGCTCCAGGGAGAGGAATGTACAGCATGTCCCTTCTCATAGAAATGGAACAGCTCATCCATATAATCAATGGCAAACAATGAACCCGGTTTCCACTAATTTGGTGGTAGAGAAAGGGCAGCAGGTGCAATCAGTAGTAGCCCAAGCTGCACATCCATCAATAGCAAGATGTGATGCAGTGCCTATTGTATTCCAACCCCTCCATTTTTCAAATGGAGCACCACTTCCTAATCAGCCTTCTCCAGTAGTAGCTGCTGATCTGGCTTCATCAAAAGGCAAGCAGGTGCAGATGGTTGTCCAAGGTACTATGCCTTCAAATAATACAGCTAGCAACCCGGTCACATCAATTGGAAATCAAGTTCTTACATCTGAACTGTACACAACTCTCCAGTTGTTGCCACAGAGTTTGCAAGCACATGGGCTGCACGAGGCAGAAACCATATCACCAGCAACAGAAACTCCCACTGGTAGTAGCAAAGTAGCAGCTGCTAATAAGAAGGTGAACGATTCTGGCTGCAGTGTTGAAGATGAAGTTGGTTATATCAATCAACCTCTTGCAGTTGAGCCCTTGCAGTCGTTGCAGCCAAATCAGCTTAACCCGTCTGCACCTGATCAAAATAGAAGGGAAAAAATGACTGAGCTTCTGCAGGTAAAGTGAAGTTCAATTCGAAACTCTTTTGTTCAAGTTAATTAGAATGCAATGACTTATAGAAGCAGATTAACCTATTTTGTGAAAAAGAAAACAAGAAAGAAGATTATCTCTTTACTATGTTCTTCAAAGGAAAAACTGAAAGGATTCAGGCACAAACATAATATCCAATCATTTCTCTAGGTATTGCAGGCGAAAGTGGAGAATGAGGACGGAGAAAACTGCAGGGTCCAAACAGAAGTTAGACTAATCGGAGAGCTCGGGATGTGACAATGGTGAAGAATGAAGATCATTCAGAGAATGGTCTGCACTGTGAGATATCTTTCGTATATATGAAGATAATTTGGTGGAATTAACTAGTGTTGTTATCTCTCGGCAAGCATATACCAGTAAAAGCCTTGTGGGTTTTTGACGCATATGTTGGTTCAATATTTAGGTGTTCACAAGCACAACAGTGTACATTTTCTAATTGGTAGAAAAATGACCATTACTAACTTTAGTTTGCTTGTTAGAAATTGTTAGTACTCAAGCTGTTTTACTCGAATGCAGGTTCAGGTAAGCCTAGAATGACCATGGCATGGCAATGGTGAGGTTGTTGATGCAATTAGTTGTCATTCCTAATACCGGAAAAGTACTGTATGGACTGAAACCGGTAGTTTCAAAAAGAGGAGTAAACTCAAGTGTAAAAATTACGAGCATGACTACACCCAAAGGAATTCATCTAGGGAACAAGAGCAAGATAAATTAGAAGAAAGTATTTCTCCTTGATAACTTAAACTGAGTCCATATATCAAAATCAGAATGTCTTACAATGCAACTTATAGGAGTATTTGTACTAGTGTTGGAACATCCCTCCAACCATAGGATAGCCTAAAAGACACAATTATTAAGAGTTTGTCTCCGAAATTCTAAAAGAAAGCATAAAACTAATATGAATTAAAAATATATTAATTGACACTTAAAGCTATGTATTTATTCAAAGGAGATTGCACAAGAAAGAGCTGAAATAATCTAGAATTCCAAGTCAGTAAGATTTTTCATTTGTTCGCATCAGCTTCACATGTCCTTGGTAAATTGATCATAACTTCTGCTAGAAACCTCTTATTAATGAACCGTAAATTTTGCAGAAAACTAGACTCGTACCTTTCCAACACCCCCAATTATATTGCAGACACTTGGATGTCATAAACCACCTCTAAAATTGAAGCCCTAAACATATTTTTGTAAAAAAAGTGATTTGAGGGTAAATATGGCATGTTATGAAAGATGAGGAAAGTTGATAACATGGCTATGTGGCAACACTTAATTAGTTTTGTGCAAAAACACATGTTAGACTGAGTCTATAAGTATTTCTCCCTAAACTGTGCTCATGCAAAAGTTTAATTCACAAAAGTGAGGAGACCCATGGATGGAGCAAACATTATGTGGAACACAGGACAGAAGGTAGTTTCTCTCCTCATGTACTATGCCTTCAAAAAATTAGAGTTAATTAAAGAGGGCCAATTTATTATATGCTTTTTGGGGCAAAAAATGTGACAATAGTTGAAAATAATAAATTCGTATCGGATGCATTTATGAAAATGTAAACTTAAGTGATAAAATTTGAATAAAGTGACATGTAATATCTTACTATACTTAAGCGCGTGATGCTAAGAAATGTATGATTGATAGTGCATGTATGCAAAAACAAATATAGCCCCTTTTCTTGCTTGGCTTATACCGTAACTCTTTGATTGGCTTGGCCTTAATTATACAATGGAGACCGTATGCCTTTCTTAATTGCATACCGACCTGCTTGCCGTATATCTATTTCCTTATCCATAGTATTTTAGCTTAAACTTACTTATTTCATTTTTTATTTTAAACAATATGAAAATTTTATAAATATGGAGAAAACATACAAAAAGATATTAGACCAAATCTATTCTTAAACAGAAATGTGGATATACCCATTAAAATACAAAAAATTGATGTAATAACTTAAAATCAAGTATCAAATGGACACAAAAAATATTTAGAAATATCTTCCCTATCTTGAATCGGAAACCTTTCAATAACAAATCTCATATTGATAAACTTTAAGTTTTCTCGTCTATATCATTCTTATTTTTTTTTCCTATGCGGCTATTTCTGCTTATTTCTTATTATATACTTGTTATTACTTTTCCTTTTTTATTAGTATACCCGGGTTTTTTTTTTTTTTTTTTTTTTTACGCCTATAATTCTTCCTCAGCTATGTTAATGGAGTTTATATTTATTGTTGAGAATATGTCACAAATTATTTGATATGATTAGAATATAATTATAGAGATTATCCAATAAATTTAGGAAAATTAAATAGTATGGTTTGATATTTATTTGATTTATGATTTTCTAATTTTGGGATATCAAATAAATATATGTAATTTAGGGAAATCAAATAAAGATATAGTATGATCTGTATTTAATTTAGGGATTCTAAATTTGTGGAATATCAAATAAATATGAGATTTAATATTTACTTGATTTAGAGTTTCTTTATTTGTAGAATTATGTTTAGAGATTTTATAAATATATGTATTAATTACGTTTTGAGAAATTTAAAAGCAGTGTTGAAAAACACTAGGGACACTATGAAGAGTATTAGACAAAAGACTAAATATATTTATTTTACTGGTACTTGGCTTATTTACATCAAATAAAATTGGTTGAATTTTAGTATTAATTTGTTTTTTTGTGTTATTATTGTATAAATATAAAACAATTTACTCATTTTTAATATAATTATGTAATATAATGGGCTAATAATAGGGGCTGAACATTTAAGTACAAATAATCGAAAGCATTTGATTTAATAACTCAAACTTTTCGGATGAAAAAAAAAATAAACTTCACAATTTAACTTACACATTGCACTTAGCAATAATTAAACACTATATGTAATTTTATATTGTACTCACTACTGGTGGATTTCATCAAAAGTCTTGAATATCCAGCGTAAGCTTTAGTTTTAGTCTTCATTTTCGCGTGTGATATTCACATGGTTCATTATCTAGTTCGCAACTGCAATCTGAATAATGTATGTTTTGCTTATTCCTGAACTCTATAATTCATTCGACACATTATTCATATATTTTTCTGTACATTTTGGGAAAATCATCTCTATATGAACCATTTTATCGCATCTTTTCAAAACGTTAGTCAAACTTTTGGTCTCTTCATTTCCTCTTATGAAACAGAGTTCGTTCCTCAATTCGCAACTACAATCGGTATCAAATGAACAAATTAGTGTAACATGAAAGGAAATATATAATATTTCATAATATAACTTATCAAAAATAAATAAATATAGACTAGTAAAGTATAAATGTACCTCCTTTATGGTAAATTAATAATTCGATCTAATTCTTCGATTTGCTCTCTTTATCATGATCTATCCTTATTTCTCTTAACAAAAACACTATTGCTCTTTCATTAGCCTTGAAGGATATAAAAACTATTTTGGAGCATTGCAGCCGAAACCAATTTATAGAAAAAATATTGAATGATACATTAATTCGTATCTACCTAAAAAAAATGTTATTAATATGAATCAACATTCAATATAACATTTAATTTTTTTTTATTTAAGAAATCTGATAATATCTAAAATGATATGAAAATGGATATGGCAATATTGTTTTAACAATTATATCGATATGCATTTATGAAATTCATAATGCAATTATATGGTATTGTATGCTGTATGCGGAAAATAAATTTAAAAAAATTTATGCAAGTTTTATTCTTTTGTTTAACAGATTCTCAACCCAAAAATATAACATTCAAAGCAAACAAATGCTAGACTTATGGGACATTAAAAATAAAACATAATAACCATACTGAGTAAAATCATCTATATATATATATATATACATATATGATGAAACACGAGGGTTCATGTCTCGTCTTCACATTGGTCGCAAGTATCATAGTAAAATTGTAATGCAATAAAGGCTTTGGTAACTTTGCAAAATGGTTTTCCAGTAGATGCTCACACATAGACAGTCATCTTAGCTTTAGCAAATTGGCCCAAAAATCTTACTCTAGCTAACTACTCATTTTTGTTATTATTAACATTAGTTAAGAAATATTAATTATCATCTAAATAATATGAGTGTCATTCTTAAGGTATTTCCAACTATCTCGAACATTCTTTAATCATGATTGAAAAAGCATAAAAATGTTGCCTCATCAAATTATGCTGCTTTTTCATATCAAAACTTAAACTTAATTCATATACCAATTCAAGTACAAGACTCTCTTGAAAACTCCACACCCAGTGGTTAATATTTACAGGTGGAATTCACTGTTAGTGGTGAAAAATCCACACCTAGTGGTTAAACTTTCCATACCTATGGTGATCAGAACCACTCATGAGAAAGTGTTTACCGGTGATTTTGAACCTTCACCACTAAATAAGAGGCCCGGTGAAAAATGCAGAGTTTTCACCGGGTGGAAGGAAGAATCTCTCGAATTAGAGAGTGCAAAATGTAATTTACCATAAGTATAGGTTTGATTTGTAATTATAAAAGTTGACATGGTCATTTTTGAGAAGGGTAAAAGGGAAGTAGGAAAGTAGGAAAGTAGGAAAGTCGGTTCCTTCCCGTTGAGTTGAAGACTCCCAATCATAGACTGCACGCCGAACAACACTTTCTCCACCACCGCCGATCACCGCCAATTTGTTCATTGCTTCGACTGCTCAGTAGACGTATTTGACATTCAATCCGCTCTTATCTCCACAAACTTGTGTTCAAATTCGGTGCAAGCAGCTCCAGTTCCGTTCTCTATCATCTATTTAATGGCACTTCACGATTTACGGCACTAGCAACCCTCCATAAATCTATGGCCAAGCCGGAACCGACGGCTCGAACCGTTCTTGAACCACTTTCACACTTTGATCTCACCGAAACTCACTCTGGTGCTTCTATTCGATCTATCGCTCTCTGCACTATCTCCGACTCCCAAACCCTAATCTACGTTGGAACTCAATCTGGAAATCTAATTTTACTCTCCACAAATCCAAGCAGCAACCAAGCCAGTATCGATGTTTCCAAGAGTATTTCTTTGTTTTCACAAAACACTTCACATAATGTTTCGTTTTTGCAAAGCGTTTCGGTAGGGAATGCCGCAGTGGAATCGATTCATGTGCTTGGTGAGATTGGGAAGGTTTTAGTGCTTTGTGATGGGTCTTTGTTTTTGGTTGACTCGCTTTTGGCACAACCTGTGAAGAGACTGAGTTTTACGAAGGGAGTGAGTCTTATTACGAGAAGAACTCAAAGTAATGAATATGAAAGTTCAGGTTTCTTGGAGAATGGGAGTACTTCAGTGGAGTATTCAAGCGCAGGTCAGCGATTTTTGCAGAAATTGGGAGGTGGTATTAGAGCAACTAGTTTGAAAATTAAGGAAGCTGAGCAACAACAACGCCAAAGTAATACCAACAATGTTTTTGCAGTGTTAATTGGGAAAAGATTGGTATTAGTTGAGCTTGTTTTGGGTAGTAAAAATGGCAAAAGTGATAGAGACATCGAAAGTGCTAACTTTTCGATTGTGATTTTAAAAGAGATTCAATCTATTGAAGGAGTTAAAACAGTAGTGTGGCTTGATGATTCAATAATTGTTGGTACTGTTCATGGATATAGTTTGTTTTCTTGCATATCGGACCAAAGCGGCGTGATATTTTCATTGCCAGATGTATCTAGTCCACCACAGCTTAAATTGTTGAGGAAAGATTGTAAGGTACTGTTGTTAGTGGACAATGTGGGAGTAACTGTTAATGTGCATGGGCAGCCGGTTGGAGGGAGCTTGGTGTTTCATCATAGTTTGGATTCAGTTGGGGAAATTTCTCCATACTTGGTTGTTGTAAGAGATGGAAAGATGGAATTGTATCATAAGAAATCAGGGACTTGCATTCAATCAATTATTTATTCAGCGGAGGGTGTTGGGTCAAGTATTGTTGCAGAAGGGGAAGACGGAAGTGGGAAACTTGTTGCTGTTGCAACTCCTACAAAGGTATGATTGCATGTACTCGAGAAATTTGCTTTTTCTTACTCTATGTTGATTAATCTAATTGGATACATCTTTAGGCATGACTTTGATTTGATCAGTGATGAGCTGTTATTATTTACCTTTTTTGTTCGGCCAATTTGTAGTAATTGCTTTTATGGTGATTAATTATTTAATTTAGATAATATTCACATTCATCAGCATGCATTATACTTCGTTTAGTTGATATTTTCTATTCAACATACAACTAGGTTTTGCTATTTGTATTTTAATTTAATCGGTCTTTACTATTCCATTGAGTATGATGTTCTTTAATAGTGTAACTTTTTCTAATACGAAGTATGTTAAATAATATAGAAAGTGAATTCTAAAAGTGTGTATGTTTTAACATATGGTCTCCTATAGGAAGAAGATTTACTGTGTCCAAATAATAAACCAGAGATAGATGGTT
>JAYMTB010000913.1:0-12220 GCA_036897585.1 Francoa sonchifolia
TCCAAAGGAGCTTCCACTCCACGGGACAATTCTGTTCGTTAACAGTATTAAGAGCATTATCTGCTGTTGAGTGTTTTGAAAGCATTGAGAGTTTTTCCAAAATTCTTCTCGTTTTTGTGTAAATAAAATAGATGGATAATTCCAATTTTTCATGCATCCGAAGAACAATACTTGCATGGATGGCGCTGCGAAGTGTTAGAAGTACCTCTCCCTCTTGAAGGTTTTCATGACCTTGCTTATGGTCGAAACAACGGTAGGATTGAGACTCAGAAATTTATTTATGACTGTGTTTTTGCTTTAGTCGACTCTTGTAAAGAACTTTAGTGTTGTGTAACATGATGATCTAATATTTTTACTTCTAGTTGCATTTCCCTATCTCTAATTTATTGTAGTCATATTTTCTTACTTTTTTTATCCTCATATATGAGTGAATAACTCTGTATTTTGTACTGAGCATGATCATAGAAAATATTTTTCTTTAACTGGACTAGGGGGGAATTTTGAAATTTGAACTCGAAATCTATATTGGACTCTTAATTATCGTCTTATGGCACCCATGGTTAGGCCTCGTGTTGTCAAGTGGGTTGGGCTAGTTTGAAATAAATATAACGGAATTTTGAAGCAACTCTAGTTCAGAGCAAATTGTGGCCTGGCTGGAACCGGCCCACCGTCCCGTTTCATGTCTTCCAATCAACAAAAAAAACACGTTATTTCCCCTCTGCATCTGGCCGCAGTCGGAGCGGTGAACTGCGGCTGGTAATTTTTATACTGCGGCGGGTCCTTTTTCCCGGTGGGAAATTCGGAAAGCGGCAGAGGAACAGAGAAAAGCTTATATGCGCAAGCAAAACGCCACCGTGGGTTGACAATTCGCTCCATTGTATTCTGAAAGATTGTATAGCATTAGTACCCAACTTCTCACTGTATGGCGGCATCCTCGTCTTCCTCGGTAAGGTCATGGAGGACCGCCTTTTTAACCCTAAGGGATGAAACCCTAACAGCCAGTCCTCGCACCTCAGTGTCTCAGCTTATCCACGATCTCGTATTATCCCATTCCCAATCCATGATCGCCGCTGCACCCGAGCTTCCACTCCACGAGGTAGTATTATTATTCCTGGTATATACACTGTGAGTTGTCGAGTGAACTAATAAACTGGCATTATCAAGGATCTCTTATTCCTCAATTTATATTTCTGTGGCTTTAGGTGACATCTGATTTGTTGTTTCTGATGGATTGGGTTGCAAATGCTTCTGAAGATAAAGAAGATATGACACCTATTTTTACAGACATTTGCCACTTTGTATACCTTCTTAATTTCCTTATTGGTTTCGTTAAGATTTTTATATTGTCAGTTTTTCATTTTATGATCCTCTCATACAGATCCATGATATATGCCATCGTGTTTCTGTTGAATTGAGTGCATCTTCTTGGACTCTCATCCTTGACTCGTCAAGGAAGATAGTGGAGTATTTTCTTGGCAAAGCTGGTCATAGTAATGTTGCCTTTTCTGGAAATGCTGCTTTCATTCGACCTATCATTGAATGTCTAGAGACCATAAGGTTAGTCTTTTTAGTTGCGTTTGTACTAAGTACTTTGTCATCCATCTGTGATTCCACACATGTTCAGGTTGTTCTATATCATGAGAATTGTACTTTCATTGTTCCAGGCGTGTTTTCAGTGTGTACAAGAGAAAGTACTCGCTATCAGAAAATATACAGTTAGTTAAGTTTCTTTTGCAAACTGTTGAATGCACTCATGCAGCGTTGTATTACTCATCACGTTCAAGTGGGAATCAAATGTTTGTTGCTGAATTTGGGAAGAAGATACCCAGGTATAGTAGTTTATGGGAAGTACAAACTGTTGCCTTCAGTATGCTTGGTGAAGCTCTCGTAAGATCTGGGTCTACTTTTCCAATTGATGTTTGGAAATCAGTGATGGAGGTAGAATACTCCTTGGCCTGCTTTGTTTATCCACGTAAAATGATTACTTAGGTTTGTATGATGTGAATTAGGTCTGTAGAAAAGTGATGGATGTCTTGGCTTCCAAAAGCCTTCTCATAGAAGACAGTGTTATGTCCAGGTATTTTATCTCTCTTTTCTCTCAAAATACGTTGGAAAAAAGAGGAAGGAAATATTCCATTAATGCCATGTTTAGTGAATGAAATATGAAGGAAATGATTATAGTTTGCTCTCTGGTTGATTTGCTGGGAGGAAAGGAAAAATGAAGGATGGGAAGAGGGGTTTTAACATAATGTCATTGGCAGGTTGATCTTTGCTGTTTGCAAACTTGTAACTTTAGAAGTCTTCATCTAACAAACTACCTTTTCTAAGATTCTTTTAGAAGTATGCAAAATGGCGGAACAGGAAGAAAAATCCGTCTATTCTCCCTTTCCTCTTCTCTTCCTTCCTAACAAATGAACGAAATGGTTTCTCAAATCTCACCTTCCCATTTCATGCCACGTATGCATTGTCTTTAACATTGCAAATCCACTACACATCTGGTTTTTGTTTATCCTTAAGAAATGCGGCACTTTTATTTTGCAGGTTTTATGCATCTCTTCTTCATTGCCTACATTTGGTTCTTACAGATCCTAAGTGTTCGCTTTCTGACCATGTAAGTTTGGTCTTTTTTCTTAGATAAAGATCAAATAATAAATATGTACCCCCTGGGCATTATCTTTAGTTTATTTTTGCAGGTGTCGGGTTTAGTAGCAGCTTTAAGAATGTTTTTTACATATGGCCTCACCAGTGGACCCAAGCTCACTCGTCTGGTTGCCAATAAAAAGGAGAAGGAACTCAGTTTAAGGAGCTCTAAGTCAAGTTCAGAAGAACCTATGAAGAAAGATAATGGTCCATACAGGCCTCCGCACTTGCGCAAAAAGGACGGTCCAATTATGAAGCCGACCAGAGCTTGGGATTCTCCGAGTTTATCAGATCATGAATCGTATACAGTTGATCTCACTTCATCAGACTCAGATTGTAGTGACAGTGATGGATCTTTAATAGATACTGAAAGTGTTCGAAGCTCTAACGTAAGAGTAGCTGCCATATTGTGCATTCAGGTTAGTTCACCTTGCAAGTGTTTAATTTATCTTACTCTCTACCCTTGTTTCTATCATCCAGATGGGATAACCTATTTCTTGGTGATTTCTGATTGTTTTATTTCAAATTAATAAATAACATTAATTAATAATCAAGTCATCTCTTGCTTTTGACAGTTACAGCTTTATACATAACCTTCAAGTGAGAAATTGATTTGACTCTAGGTTGCAGAGTTTCATTTTTAAAGGATAAAATATTTTCTTATAAAAAATATCAAAAGTGTGTAAGCCATCTCCTAATATTACACTTTTCTTCTACTAAAATATGGGAAATTCATTTTAGTATGTGTTATTAAAATACAATTTTTCTTGACATGCTTTGTTTACTCAGCACATGCTTGATTGATTTTGTCAGGAAAGTTAGTTCTGTATGTTAGTTTATCGACTAGACGTGGTGAATTATTATAGAAAATTATGGTTTCTTTTCCATACTTTATGGTGAAAATGAAAAAGGATATTATTAACAAGGAATATAATTTTGATAATATTTGTCGTATTATTTGGTTGGTAGGATCTTTGTCAAGCAGACCCTAAATATTTTACTACTCAATGGACGGCACTTCTGCCAACTCATGATGTACTACTACCAAGGTGAACATTAATTCCGTTGATCTTGTTGAAATTACTTTCTTCTTTGATTCATGCATTATGTTTCTTAAGTTTCTCTGCACCCAACGTCCTATTGATGCTATATGCTTATGTACAGGAAATTTGAAGCAAGTCTACTGACATGCTTGCTATTTGATCCTTATTTAAAGGTACTAGTTCTGTTGTTTGTGGAGATGTGCTATTGCCATGTTCTTTTTGGTCATTCACTAACATTTCAGTGCTATCCACTTTTCTTTATTACTCATTCTCTGTAATGCATGAACTTTTGCAGTTCTCAGACATCTTGTCATGATTATCTTTAGATTTTTCCTCAGTGATGCTCCTAGCTTTACCCATGCTGCTTTTTGGTGCCCAGGCACGCATAACCACTGCCTCAACACTGGCAGTCATGCTGGATGGGCCTTCATCGCTTTTTCTGCAGGTAGCAGAATATAAGGAATCTACTAAACGTGGATCTTTTACAGCACTTTCAAGTTCCCTTGGAGAGATTCTAATGCAACTTCATTCAGGTACTTGAAAGCCATGGGTTGTCAATTCATTTAGTTTGGTGAAACTGTGTCTTTTGCTTATTTCTTACGATTTGTTTTGGTTATTGGTTTGTTTTTTTACACACTTGAGTGTTATTTTCTCCTGTTAAAACTGGTACAGGTATTCTACACTTAATTGAGCGTGAAACTCATAGTAGATTGCTGGCATCCTTGTTCAAGATTCTCAAGATTTTGATCTCATCTACACCGTATGATTTTTTTCTTTTTATCTGTGTCATGGTTGAAATTTTCCCTCCTACTATATGGTGAATTACTTTCATAGAAACGTATCTTGTTAAGTTTTTGAGGCCTTTCCGTCTTATGTAAATAATGTGTATTAAAGACAATTTTATAATCATGACCCTATTGTAATTAGATGGTAGGATTGGAGTCTGCAATTGAGTGGAACTGATTGTAGTGAAAGTGGGTCTCATTGATTTTGAGTGATTTCATGCAATTTTATGTTAAAGATGCATCACTGCTGTATTTAAACTTGTAGGTACTTGAGAACATTTTAATATGTTCATTTTTAACCTCTAGTGAGAATTGCAATAATTTGGTTTCATTCATGATATGCTGCAGATATTCAAGAATGCCTGGAGAGTTGTTGCCAACAGTTATTGTATCTTTACAAGCAAGGATTGAAGAAGGGATTACATGCAGAAGTGATCAGACTGGCTTGCTGGTTAGCATGTTATTATGTGTGATACTATTTAAGATTTTTTTGGGAGGATCTTAAGAGTTTTTATGGTTTGTTATATATACCCCTTTTGACAGGTTGCAGCTATCAGTTGCTTGATGTCAGCACTTTCTGCCTCACCTGCCTCAACACATGTGAAAGCAATGTTTATTAAAGAAATATCAACAGGTTAGCATTTGAATTTCATTGTGATGGTATGAATATGCAATAGCTTTCAAATGGTCGTGAGTATTAAGTTTATTGAATGATGTGTGTTTTTTTGTGTGTTTGTGTGCCATTGTTTGGTGCAATTGTAAAAGTGTAGCTGCAGAATGGCTGAAAGATACAGTGATGAGTGGTTTCTCCAATTGTAAAAGTGTAGCTGCAGTATGGCTGAAAGATACAGTGATGAGTGGTTTCTCTAGTGTAACCTAGACCATATAAGTTTGTCACAAATAAGTGCTTAGCTGGATGTTTGGGTGCATGTTTGTTATTATTTGGTTTTCATCTAGGGAATTTATTCAAGCCTTTTTCCAGGTTTTGCTGAGGCTGAAAGTAGGTCAGGCGTTCTTTCTACGTTATTTCAATATTCAAAAGGACTTTCCAGCCCCACAATTTGCTTTGAGGCTCTCCAGGTATATCATATTAGAGTTAGAATTTTCCCAAATAATAAGTTAATAGTTGGTTACTGGTTCTTGTCTGACCAAGTTGTAGCTGAACTCTCTTGTGTACTTTTCTTTTCAATTGTGGATAAACGATTGTTGTAGTATTGACTATCCTTAAGTGTTTACATGAGGTAGATTTGAGCCTCTTCCTCTGTGAGATTGATTCCAGCATTCATATTTGTCAGGTAACTTGAACATATGTACATCTACATACCCGTCAGTCAAATCACATTTTCCTTAGGCATGTGCCTTCTCTCTACATGAGATATGCTGACAGCTTTGCTTTAGATATGGGATTGTGTTTTGTTTGTATTAGAATTAGTTGAAATTAGTTGTACAAGTTATACTCTATGAAACGAAGAAATGATTAAAGATTTCAAATAGTTCTTTCATTAGTTTATGTCTTGCTTCAATAGTTCTGCGTTGTACAATTAAAGATATATTGTTAATGCTACATAAGTTCTTTGTTGCAGACCCTCAGAGCTGTATGTCACAATTATCCAAACATCGCATTTGCATGTTGGGAGCAAGTTTCTTCCATTGTTTATGGAATTTTGAAGGTTAATAATCCCGAATTTTCTACAAGGTCATGGAAGGGACACATAGGAAACACTACTGAATTCATTGGGGAAAAAGTCATTACAGCTGCAATCAAGGCTAGATCTTCTTTTCCATTGTTAATTTCCCTCTTCTGTGTTAATTCAATTTACTTTTTTATCGTTTATTTGGGAGAGAATATCTTTGTTGTTCTATATATGAGGCAGAAAAATTTGTTCATTTGGAATTTTTCCAGAAAGCTAATCATAGGCTCAGTCAACTACGGTGCTGCTGGTTGGGCCTTGGAGGACCATGGTCCCTGCAAGTCTTATAAAGCTCGTTTTTAGTCCTTAAAGGATGAATGTATGGGCATATTAGGATTTTCCATACTAGGATGTTATAAGATGGTAAACAAATATAGTCTTCACATATGAAATTCTTATACTTTGTATTTTCAGATTGTTGATGAATGTCTCCGTGCAATATCTGGATTCAAAGGAACTGAGGATCTTTTTGATGAGAAACTATCCGATACCCCATTTACTTCTGACTGCACAAGGATGAAAAAAATTTCATCAGCTCCATATTTTATTGGAAGTACAGAAGATATAAATGATGGAACAAATTCTTGTCACTCAGGAACAGAGCAATGGTGTGAGGCAATTGAGAAGCATATACCTCTGATTCTATGGAATACTTCTGCAATGGTCTGCTACTATATTATAATCAAACCTCTGACTTTCATTTATCTATTTCTTTTTGAAATTTGGAGTTCATCTTACACGGTCTTGATGTCGAAAAATATAAAATTGCATGCTCTTAAGTTTCTTTTTATGATAGATACACCTGTATTTACCTCTACAACATTTGTTTTCTCTGGAAGGTAAGAGCTGCATCAGTTACTTGTTTTGCTGGTGTAACTTCCACTGTGTTCCTTGGTCTCACAAAGGAGAAACAGGACTTCATTCTTTCATCTTTAGTAAGTCTTTCACTATTCTTGATCCTTTATCTGCTTCTTGTTTTACTAAAGTAATACGCTACTGTTTTAATCAGTTGACACAACATACCTTGTTGCTTTGTAGATTAATGCTGCTGTAGAGGATGTGGCACCTTCAGTCAGGTCAGCTGCTTGTCGAGCCATTGGTGTCATCTCATGTTTTTTTCAAGTGTCTCAGAGGTATTCTAATGTTTTATGATTTTTGTGATGATTTGTTCACTTGCTCTGTACAAGAAGGGTGGTTTGAATGTGCTAACCTTTTAAGCATATAGTGCAGAGATTCTTTCCAAGTTTATCCATGTTGTTGAGATTAACACTCGCGATCCATTGGTCTCGGTACACTTTTTATATTATCTCTTATTCTTGTTTGAATTTTATGTTAGAAATTATTAGTAGTAATTGTTACACTTTTTTCAGGTGAGAATAACAGCATCTTGGGCTTTAGCAAACATATGCGATTCTTTTCGCCATTGTATTGGCCATTGTTGTTTGAAATTTTCTGAAGGTGGTTAAGAGTTACAAGAGTTTTTTCATGAGTTCGTCATATCTCTAAAGTATTATTGCTTCCAAATTTTGATTAGTCATATTTTTTTGTACCAGAGTCTAAAGACAACACATCAATGGCATTATTGACTGAGTGTGCTTTGCGTCTTACCAAGGATGGAGACAAGGTAATGTTGATTGTTAATACCATGGCTAGTTCTAAAAATTTATTTACTTTTGTGTATATCTATATTCGAATATGAACTTGACTGTTGGTGGGTTAAGATTTATCTACTCTCTCTCTATCCCCCCTAATGTACATGTATGTAGCAGGGGTCCTCATCTGCTTCTTTTGAGTATTTGAAATATACATGTAAGTTTATAAGCTATTGGGCTCTAGTTTTTCCTCAGTGAGGATTCAGTCAGCTGGATGAGGAATGGGTTTCTTTTGGGCAAGGATACATAACCCTTTGCATAATACAATTTAGTATCTCCCTCTACTTCTCGCACCATCCGTGAAGCCAGCATTATGCAATGATGCTCTGATTTTACATTCTTACTTAACTTTGGGAAGCACTAGATAAGAAGTAAAGGCTATAGTGACAAAATTGATCATGGCTTTTCTTAGCAAATTTTATAACTGTCATCAATAGTTTTTTAAAATTTTTTTTTTCCTGCACCACTAGATTAAATCAAACGCTGTGAGAGCTCTTGGGAATCTTGCAAGATTTGTCAAATACAAAAGACCTCCTGGTGTTCATGATAAATCTGTGGATTACATGGGTTCATCTTTTACAACCAACAGCGCTGAAGTGTTGCCATCTAGCAGTGGTGTGCAAGGTGCCCAAAAGTATCTATCAAATGAGTACGATCCAGCTACTTTGGGGGATTCGCGTTTTCTGGAAAGAATGGTGCAGGCATTTCTTTCTTGTGTCACAACTGGAAATGTTAAGGTATTCTTCCTATTTCTAAATTTATAGGAGAAATTTGGAGCCAGTAATATTGTAGATATTGAGTCCATGGTCCCTACTATCGTGATTGTCTTTTATGCAGGTTCAGTGGAATGTTTGTCATGCCTTAAGCAACCTATTTTTAAATGAAACATTGAGACTTCAAGAAATGGATTGGTATGTGATATGAATCCTTTGCAGGGTAAACTGTGAGCTTATTTTCTCGGTAATCGCGCAAAATTTCTTAGTACCTTTTGCACTAACGAAAAGGAAAAAGGGAAGAAATAGAGGAAAAAAAGGAGAAGGGGAGAGAACACAATAATCCAAGAGGGAAAAGAACAAGAAAGTAGTGCAGATTTTCTTAGTACTTTTTGCACGCTGTATGCACAAAACTTACGGTGCTACATTCCTTACTAAAGTTGCACTTATTCCTACATAACCTAACATCTAAAATTTTAAAGCTTTTCTTTTCTCACACTTTAAATGAATCATAGTTTTTCATACATCATTGAATGGACCCATTTAAATATAACTAGATGATAACAAAATTATTAAAGATTGGCATTCTTTTATCTATTCAAATGCATAACATAACACAGACACTTCATTCTGTATAGTTTTCATAAGTTCATATGTAAGTGATGGAAACAGATAGATGCTGATGTCTCATTTCTCATTATTGTTATCTGTTCTTTCTTGTCTATTCCCTCAAGAACTGTCTCATTTTCTTATTCCTCTTTTTTTTCCCCAAGTACAATTGATAATATTTCTTTTGGTAGATATTGCACATTTATATGCTTGGCATGGATGAGCTCCTGCAACATATTTTGGTACATTCTTGATGTAAATGTAATTATTCGTACACACTGTTTGGCAGGGCTCCATCTGTTTTTAGCATTCTATTACTGCTTCTACGTGATTCTTCTAATTTTAAGATTCGGATACAAGCTGCTGCTGCTTTGGCTGTGCCTGCATCATCCCTCGGTGAGTAGTAGGTTTACTCTTGTTTCCATTGTGTTTGTGGTCGTGGTTTTGATTGCCTTAGGTAATTAGCGATATTGTAGAAACATCAATATATTGAGTCAGTTAACAATATCTTTCTCAACAAAATTGATAGTTTTTATAGTTTTCCAATAGCAGCAACAGTGTGGTAGTAAGGCCCATGGTCTAGATGGTGTAGCACCTTCCCATTACTAACCACCCAATCAATTGGCAGTGGGATTTGAATATTAGACAAATAGATGCAATGCAATTTTATTCATAGAAACAAAAATGATGTACTATGTGAAAATATTGCATGAGATATATATAGTAATAATGATTAAAGGGTAAAAAATAGAAAAATAATGTCAAGGTATTTGTCATGCACGTCATCCTAGAAAACAGGAAGCATGTAAAGCTAAGTTACATATAAAGAATATAGTTCAACTGAGCGGAGAAAATTGATTTTTCAATTTAATATAGCTCTCACTGGCTTGCGGCTCTGAAAATATTGGACTAGAGGACTTGCCAATACAAGCATATGTATATAGATTCACACATATTATGGTTTTGTAATCAATGCATAAATGATCCATGAATTAATTTTTCTCTTATTGCCTTTTGTTTGATGCAGATTATGGGACATCATTTTCAGATGTGGTCCAAGGTCTAGAGCACATACTTGAGAATCTAGGTTCAGTCCAAATTTCAGAACCATCAAGTTTCAAGTATAGGGTTGTACTTGAGAAGCAGGTTAAGCCCTTGATATCATACATATGCATTTTTTTGTTTATACTTTTTTATACAAATAAGTGAATAAGGTCATTGCCTAGCAAAACAGTTGAATTCCATAAGAAAAATAGAAAAAGAAAGCGCAAATGATATAATAAAATATACTTGAATAGCTATTTGAAAGAAATGACTGCATGACCCAAATATAACTAAATTACGCAAAGAATTCATGTAGCTACCCAAGTACCTTGGTGATTAGCAATGAAGAATTCATTTCTACGTACAGTAGACTATTTCATGTACTTAAAAACATGAAACTAATGTTATATTCAGAAATTTTCTTTCTCATGCAGATGCTGTATGTAAACTATCAACTTTTAGCCAGCTAACAGAATTTTACTTTTGATTTTACTGTTAATTGGATTTTCTGAATTTATTTGAATCTAAATTACAATCCAACCCTTTTTGTTTTCTTTCAAATTACTTTAATTGTTTTTAACTTAATTTAACTAACTTGACATGTTATGCTACGTTGCTAGTATAAGGCTAATTCTTTTCTGTGTTTTTCGATCTTTTTCATTTTTTTCCTGCTGCAGTTGAGCTCAACCATGTTGCATGTTCTTAGCCTTGCTTCAAGTAGTGATCATGAACCTCTCAAAGATTTTCTTGTGAAAGTAAGTGTTCCATATTAGCAGATACTGCCAGTTCAATTAGAATGTTTTTTGCCGTGCTGGGAAGGCATGAGTTTGTGTGTGACTTCTTTCTGTCATGCTTTGGTGTTTGCTTGTTTTTCTTCCAAACAGATATGTGACCACACTGCTTGGCTGATTAGATATTTGTATACTCACTATTTCACTTTGTTCATTAATTGGCTTTTAATGAAGTTGGCTCATTTTTCTTTCTAATTCATGCAGAAAGCCTCTTATTTTGAGGAGTGGTTTAAGCCGCTGTGCTCATCTTTAGGGCCGCCTAGTGATCAGCCTGATGTTGAAGATAATACCGTCAGGAGCCAAAAGAAACATATGATATCCAAGGCAATGCAATCATTAATTGAAGTATATGAAGGACGTAATCTTCACACAATTGCGCAGAAACTGAAGAAGTTGAACACAGGCATGATGTGAAAACTTGGTTGATCCTTGAGTTTCAGTGTTCAGTATGATATGAGGGCGAGGAAGACTGACCATTGGACACATTGAAAATTATTATGACAGGAATGAGGCAGTAGGTGTTAGGTGACAGCCCTTGATTGTGAATTAGATGATAGGCGTAATTTATGAGGTTCTTGTAAGTCAGTTCACGTGGAAATATTTAAAGTATGTAAATATATGTCGTAATGATTCCACTACTTCCTGAAAAGTAAATATTTATATTAAAAGAGAAAAATGAAATAGGGATTATTGCTCATATATAGGTAAACAAAATGTCATAACCTACAAATTGTTAATTTATGCAAATTAACTTTGGTTAAGCATTACAGTTTTGACGAATTCATCTTTTGAAGGAGCAGAGATCTGGCCCAGTTGATATTGGCAAAGAATCGGCATATATGTTTTTCAAGATTCTTGAGGTTTTGGATGAAACCAACCCGATACTTGTGTAGCTGTTTCACAGCTTCATGGATAAAATAATTGTCCATGCCCATCTCCAATCCAAGGCGAATTAATCGCTTATCACTTTCAACAGCAGTGTGCAGCTGAGCAACAAGGCAATCAATGGTATCGAGGCCATAGGTTAGCACATGAGTACCCTTGGCAGCTGCATCAAGCTGTGCCTCATTGGCGATCTCTTTTTTAGCAAACTTGGGAGAATGACAACGGCTGAAGAAAGGGCAGGCAACAATTGCAACCAGGGCATGAGTAGTGATTGCAACAGCAGATATGGCAACTCCCACTGCAGTGCCAATTAAACAAATGGTGCAACCAGTGGTGGCACAGCCACTGAGACGAATCCTAGAGCGAG
>JAYMTB010000914.1:0-12218 GCA_036897585.1 Francoa sonchifolia
CCTGCGGCAAACAAAGTTAGGCACAAAAGCATAAATTAATTATTTAAAAGATTTGCAGATTGCAGCCTGTATTTTATCATCATATGGAGAGAAACTAATAGAAGAGTCTGCAGCAGCTGCAAGGATTTTATCATGAAGACAAGGCAAAGACTCAGGAATCCTGAATAAGCCAAATCTCTTCAGAAAGTTCTGTGCTTAGTAATACACAAACATATATACAAGATTAGAGAGAGACCTGAAGTTGTTTTCAGATGCCAACAAGGATATGAAAGCAAATTCAGAGCCATTTACCTATAAAAACCATAATGTCACAAATTCAGGTATATTCTGACAGAAAGCTATAAGTTGAGGTGTATCTGTAATATAATATGTAAGGATATAAAACATGTTGACACTATAACACCAAATGTCTCAGTTTGACTTAATCAGTCAAAACCTAGTTTGACTTCTTAACTCTTTTACAAGGTTATATTAGTCCTGATATGCTGAGAATTTTGAAAGTGCAATACTTTCTACATTGTCAAAACAAAGGGTAGAACAGCTGAATCACGTTAACAGGTTAATTTTCTTATGTTTTTTTAATCTTCTCGATTCAAAGCCAATTCAGTCTTTAGTGTCAAATCTAGCAGATAAATTTCTGCCATTCAACTATTTCCCTATCAAGTCAGTGACATGAAAGTATTTGATTTCTGAAAGATGTCAGCGCAAGGTTGGGCAATGTGATTCTTGGATAAGTGCCTTTTACATTAATTTATAGAATATATATATATAAGTTCATTGAACTTATATAGAAACTTTGTTTGATTATTGATCAGATCTTCGTGGGATATATAAAATGGTTGACACATAACTATCTGGTTCAAAAATTAGGGAAAACAACAAACCACTGCAATCTGCCCACTATCAGAAGAACTAATTGTCTTTTCCATGTTAGTTTTGAAGCTCCATCTTAAAATTGACATTAATGAGCTTTCTCCAACCACTTCAAGATCTGGCAGAGACCTATCCAAAGATGAAATCAAGTTTCATTTTAACGAATATTACAACAATGAAAGTCACTTTGCAGCTCAATCTACAATTATGGTTAAGGAAAAACCATATCTAATACATAAGGCATTTAAATAGTGTGATGACTAAAGATAGAATACATAATCAACGGGAAATTATCATATAAGTTGCAGCAAATTAGTAAGAAAGTGATAACATATGCACTTCACCTTATTTCAAGGACCCCAGTTTGATAGAGTAAAGCCAACCCACACTCTTTCTCATCTTTTTTGAAGAGTGTAGTCCAGCAACATGGTTTTGCAAGATTCACCTTTCTAATGGAGTTTGAATCACCCTAGATTTACTTGTCCAGATAAGTTTCAGATAATAAATGGCAGAAAGAACAAAAGTAAGGAAGATATTTAGTAAAAGGAGAACCTGAATCACAGAATTCAAAGAGTGCAACTGCAGTACATCCTTGAAGCAAAGTAAAATGAGGAGATTAATCATTCTCTGCCCAAAAGATGAATTTTCCATTGAGGAATCAATATCTACTTCAAGTCTTCTGCTTTGACCTTCGGAATCAGTTTGTGCAAGCTCAGTTTTAGCTTCACTGTACTGAGATGACTTCTGTTGACGCTTTTCACTTGATACTTCCTCTGCATAGAAAAGGAAACAAAAGACTTTTAGAAAGGTTACATCCAAGGCATTGGAAGAAATAACTGCTCGCTCAAAAGAAATACACTCACCCAAAATGTACAAAGAAATAGCAGTCGACTCCTTCGAATGTACTGATAGAGAGTTGGTTACTTTGCCGCTGCTTGCATTTATAACAGCAATATGACCATTCTTCATTAAGACGAACATCACCGACTTTCCAGGATCATTCAAACTCTTTAGTTCATTGTTTCTTGGACTGCTTATCAAGTTATTAGTTTCTGAAAATGATTTTACTGCCAAAGAGATCACTGGGGAATGTGACTCTGATACACAGTCTATAAGAAATAAAACTGATAACGAACTCATATCAAGCACTGCGACCTGCAATATGAAGTTAAAAATTGTGAAGTCTTGAAACTTATTTGTCTGATCCACCAGTAAGAAACTCAATCAAAGTTAATGATTTACAATATAAAAATTGGATACATTATTCTTACCTGTCCGGATTCAAATCCTACAGCAAGTCCGGCTCCAAACTTTGCAAATTGCAGTGAGTATACATGAGAATTTGAAATGGAAAACAGAGCTTTACAATGAGGCCCATTTCCTTGTTGAATAGTGCGAACTGCAGATAAGGTACATGGTTAGTAACACAAAATTTCAATTACCTACTAAAATAATAAGGCATATTTTGATTTAAGTAATACGACTCCCACATAATCATCCAAATTGAGAAAAGATCGAATTCATTAAAACTTTTAGCTGTCTCCTTACCTCCTATAATGTTCTTAATAGTTTTAGTGGGTACATAAAGATCAATGCCAACCAAGAACTTCCTACTCTTCATAATGTGTCCTTTTCAGTAATTTTTGTAAGTTAAAAAGCTCTTATTTCTGAACAGTGTAAGTTGAAGAATAATTAGCTTTTATCATTAACCACCATTCAACTCTTCCACATCACAGTTCCCCATAATAATGTATATAGAAGTGTCAAAAGTAATTTGTGTCCTTACATGACAATTCAGATTCTCAGAACAACTCAGAAATATGGTGTTAAGAAACCACAAATATTCAGGCTGTACAAGCCCAATTCTAAAACATCATATGGTTAAGGACAATATGCATGGTTGGGTAACTGAACAGAAAAGAAGCAAAATGGATTCCATATCAGAGGAAATACATATGCCCCTTTGTCTCTGGATACAGGATGAGAGAAACTTCTTGGCGCAAATTTTGGGAGGTAGGCAAGGCAGAAATTCAGCTGACTAGTTTGAAAAGCAATTATAAAAATGAATTCTTGGAAACCTGCAGCTGATTCTTCTTGAAGATAATTTTGTTTAAATTTTTTATTATAACCTCACTATCACTATGCACCGTGACACTAACTGTAGTTAAGCATGAAAAAGAAAACCTTATATGTTTTTAATTTTGTTTAAAGCTGAATTAAAAAAGAATTCTCAAAAATATTCTGACATTCATACAAAATAAGCAACAGCAAAAGTATTGAGACTCCCGAAGTTTCTAATCGTCATAAAGTTTTCAAGTTCGAATTTCTTTGCTCCTCATTTGAACATTCAATCAAAGATAAGGATAGAAAAACATTAACAGGTAACAGTTACATGTCACACCTTCACTTTTGGTTTCTGTCACAAACTGCAAACCTGTTTCATTTGAATTCCCAATTAGCTCATACAGAAAGACCTACATCTCCAGAAAGAAAGATACAACACAATCAATAGGAGCAGAAATTCTTAAATTTTCTGTACCACGAATAACAATAACTTTTACCAGACCACATTCATTGCCAATAGCTAATCTTAGGGTGAGGGAGCAAAAATCCAATGCTGATACCGATTCCTTTGCCCCAGAAATTTCAATTCCTATTGCCTGCTCATCAAATTAGATATGTTTGATCAAGGATTCTCCCGCTTACAAACAGCAGGTAACTGATATGTATCCTCAAGGCTAAAGGAGTATATGTCTAACAATATTTGCAAAGTCATGGTTAATTGTGACAACATACTAACCTCAGATCCAATAACACATATAGGTGAGAAAGCTGGACATGTAGCATCCCATATTCTAACAGATCCATCACGATATCCTGCAATATATACTCTCTCAACCCAGTACTCTTTGACATTAAAAACCTGGCTCGGGACACCACCAGTCAGAGGCCAGTTCATAATCTTTGTAGTTGGAGGTTGAGTGGCATTTAATCTTGCAGACGAGACTCTCTAATTTAGCAAAGGAAACTCAGATCAAGATAGAATTTTTTATTAATATACTAATCTGGATCTGTCTCTGATAGTAAACACTTATACCTCAGAGAGAACCTTTGAAAACTTTCCATCTCGGCACACCAAACTCTGCTTTCCTACTGTCATGTATGGTTCAGTAGTAGGTATGGCCATAGGATACTGCACTGCAGAAACAGAGGCTTTTCTCTCTTGTTGAGACCTCAGGGAATGCAGACAAGTATCATCATAACCATGCAATTGTCCCGAACTTGTTAATACAAATAGCCAATTACAGTCACTACCCTCAATTGTTCCAGCACATGGTAATAAAATCATATCGGCAAAAGAACCATTGAATGGAAGGTCCACACGACCTAAACATTTCAGATTTTGTATCCCAGTAGACCAATCAAGACTGAGAATCTGTACAAGACAGAAAGTATATAATTTACTACTATATCATACATGCTTTATTAAGCTATTATCATAAAAGAGTAAATGCCAATATGACCATCAATATTTAAATCAGCACTGTACATTGCTGTAATTGCTGTAAGAACATACGAATTGATAATTCCAGAAAATGAAAAGGCTAAATTTAGTGAAAGGTGCACCGAGATAACTTCTTGACATCCAATTTCATCGCCACCATAGACAAAAAGTTGGCACCCTTGATCCTTATTTGATTTGTTCTCTGATCGATGCAAAGCAATGATAGGGATCCTTGTATTGCCTGATGAAAGTTGTAGCTTGACAACATTATTATAATTTTGAGCACGTTGATCTTTGGCGGACGTAGTAGTTGAAAAGTCCCAAAACATAATATCCCCATCTACATAACCAATAGCGAGAATGGATCCATCAGGGGATGCCCAACAGAGAGAAGAAATCTCTTTCGCAACTTGTTCATGGCCTGGAGTATCATCAGAGGGCTCACTCCTAATGTCTTTTGAAAGACGAATGATTCTTTCATCCTTGACTTGAACATCCTGACAGCCTTTAACCACAACTGCCTTAGCTTGAGGAACATCCCACAGAACAATCAACCCATTCTCATAAGCAATCAGTAGTCTGCATAATAATACATTCTTTTAACCCGATCGAATAAACAATTATTAAAAAATTAATTCATAAGTATCAAACTATGATCCACTATACAAATGAATCAAACTAAGAAAACTACACAATCTTTCTAATCATTAATGTTATCCACACTTTGTACAATTTATTCATGCTGGAACTCTGTACCCAACACGCATTATTGAATCATCAATCATGCCAACAAAGAAACTTCTAGGTTTTGTACTTGGGAGACATGAAAGGATTTGATATGGGAACATTAAATTGAACATATTTCTAGTGCTGAATTCATTTTTCAAGACCATGTCTTGCCTGTTACCCATACTTCAACTAAAATTTGTTGGGCAATTTTGTACATGTCTGGACCTTTCGTCAGAATTTTGGGCAGAATCTTCGCCAGAGCTTCACAGGAAATTCACTTTTCTAATTTTCTTTCCCTTGTGAATACACTTGATTCTAGGTGATTTGTGAGAGTTTATCCTAATTTTGGAATAAAAGTAATTCTAGGCGATTGCCAAATTGCTTCTGATTGGTTTTTCCTGTGAAGACACCTCATTCAAGGTGATTTGAGAGTCTTTATCCTGGGTTTTGGATATTTTATTAGCCTTTTTTGGATTCTTTGAAGCTACTGGTATTTCTAGTGATCACTAAGATTATTTGGTACACATCAAACGAGATCTTCTAAAAATTATTAGGAGGGAACATACTTTTATTCCTCTTGTTATCATGTTGGGGATGTGAAATCTGTCCCAAATTGAGAGGGAGTGTCGTGAGTCCTTAATTTGTTACACTTCTTAGTCTATTAGGGTTCTTGTTCTGTTAGAGGTATTTACTTATTATAATTTAGAAATAATTCTATTATTTACATGTAAATCCTATCAGGATATTGTAGATTTTTCAGTCAATTAGTGATTTAGATAGGGAGCTTAATCATTTGTCTACCATTAGGGAGCTTAATCATTTGTCTACCAAAAACCATTTTCCTCTCAAACCCTAAATTTCTACAACATTTTATGAGCAAGATTGGTGTAATATTGGTGTAATATAGTAGGTTATGAAATTCTATGCATCTCCACCAAGATCGGAATAGAAATTCCCCATTGAAGCATTATTGTTAATGGTGTGCACACTTTTGGCAATCTGTGAAGTTCCAATGCATGAGGCAACTCAAACTTTGAGAAATCACAAACGCAGGCTAGGCCATGACCATCTTTAAGTAATCTCCCAGAGTAATAATGTATACAACATTTTCCTAATGCCTCAGGTCACAAATCTGGGAATGGGACTATTTCCAATGCATATGCATCTAGATGGATCACATTATAAATTTATGATCTCAACAAAGTATATGAAAGTTAGAACTACCAATAAAGGGAGACTAAAACAAAATTTGTGGTTGACAAACAAGTCTAATACACTGACTACAGAAAGTTCAAATAAATCTTATCTTACCTATTCCCATCAGACCAAGGTTTCAGGAGAATTCCAATTACTGAATAATAAGGCAATGAAATCTCAACTGATTCTGCAACATTGAGCAAAGGGTTGACACTAATTAGATAATATAATAGTCATCCTATATAAAAAAATTCATTTTAAAGTTGCTGATTTTAGAAACAATCATACAAATGAAGAAAGGTGAGAAGTAAGATCAGCAGTATTAATTCTTTCATTTTTTAAATACTTTCATCATGAATGTTTCAGCTCTAACTTTCCAAAGTTCACATTAAACTAATTGGTTTTGAAAAGTGGCTTCATCTTCATCTTGTTGACGAGTAAATTTTGCAGGTTGAAAATTTATGTCCTGTAGCTCACAACAAGCAAGCATGCCAATAAATATCAGATGTGAAAAATTGTTCAACCATCAAAAACCCATGGAATGCAAGCATCGGGTTCCAATTTACTCATCGACCCTCATTCTGTTTAGTGTCTTAATAAATCACTTTGACAATCAAACTCAAGTTTAACAGTCAAACCAACACAGCCTGAGAAGTTGCTATTATGGAATATTAATCATGCAAGTTGGTCTATACTAGATATTTGTAATAACTAGGACCTAAATTAAAGTATACATCATCGAATACCACCTATAATTTTTCTTTAGTTTACTCAATACAACTATCTGCCTTGAAGAATAATAGTAATATAAAACAAATGTATGACTATTAAATGAAGTTACAGACATAATAAAATGCAACTCATGCGGTGCATACAGATAAACACTCCAATATCTAGAATTGAAATGTTACCAGCTATAGAATTTGCAGAAACGTGATATGGCTGTTGAATAAGTTTTTGTTCTTCAGCATTATACTTCACCACAGCCACCATCCCATACTCATCTCCAATATACCTGAATGTGAAACATGGTAACAGTGTTACAGGTCAAAGGATAAATCGTGACTTGCGCTTGCAATTGATAAATGGAAGAAAAAAGATGCATAAAATGATAATTTTTCCCAACATTATACATGAACCCAGTGCCATATACAACAGAGAAAGCAGTTATGTTGGACTCCCAGTGCAAAGTTGAAGTTATTCGCCTGTTTTCAATATCCCAAACCTGCCAGCATCGGAGGCATGGTAAATCACCTAATAAAATTCCATGGTACAATTCTAAAAGCAAAAGCAATGATACCTGAATGTCATTGTTATTTGAGACACTGAAAAGAAATCCTTGATTTTGTAAGAACTGATGAACAACGTTTTTCAAGTTCAGTAGCAAAATATAACACACAGATACATACAAGCATGTCTAAAAACATAAAATGAAAGAAAGAAATTTCCAACAATCTTGTATTCATTTCAATATATCAGACCAAAAGAAACAAAACAAGGTTGTGCAAGAGATAAATGGATAGAATAGCTTTGAGCATTTACAAACCTCCAAGTGTTTGAAGGGCAATGGCAAAGGAGATATTAGAAGCCCTTCAATGTTATCACCACCTATCACTTTTATCCTACCATCCCTTCAATGCACAAAGAACAAGACAATCAAGTTTAGTTCAAAAGTTCATAATAATCCCATAGCATGTCATTTTTAGGCATTCAAACCACTTTTTTATTTTTACAAGTTCTCTGCTCAAGTAAGAGGAACTCAGTGCAGCAATAATCATAAGAAAATATTTTATTAGCTGAATTCGTAAGAAATACTCCTGCTAGAAATGTATGTTTCAACCAAAGACATGACATAAAACTTAATGAAGTTTCTCCTGATTTGAATCTGGTAAAGCATAAATGAATACTAAAGCAAGTGGAATCCTAGAACTCGTGTCTTTTCCATCCTCCCCCTCTCGTTATTTAGTTAAAAGATGGTAGTCCAAATGTTGGCAGTAGGTCAAAACATGTCTTTGTTTCTCTTTTATGTGTTAATAAACCTTTTTCATTCAACTAACTTCGAGAAGATTCAGAAATTAAAAAAACAATGCGGAAAAAGGATGGTGTGATGCAATCATTTGCTCTAAAAGCTTAAACTTATAAAGTGAGGCAACCCTCAAGCGGAATCCAAAATATTACGCTGGCTTGAAAATTGGACCAACTGGAGAGAAACTAAAATCAGCAAAGATCTGAACTCGGGATCTCATGCTCAGATACAATGTCAAGCAACCACTTCATTCAAAAGATAAGCTTGCAATAAATGCATAATCTATTTTATAACAGATGTACATAGGAATAACTTACTTATTACTAATCAAGAAGAAAAATGCAATGCTAACTCACAGTGTTCCTAATGCTAAGAGGCGTTGAATCGGGTCAAAAGCAAGAATTGATGAAGTAGATGGGATCCCAAAATGAAGTGCAATACGTGGATCCAAATCTGTTGATATCACACTTCCCTGTTGCACATTATGCTGTAGAAGAACATGAAAATATAAACCAAATTGAAAATATAAAATGTATACATCATGTTGAAGATGACATGTAATGTAATAAATTTTCTTATATGAAAAACTAAAGATGGTTTCAAAAGAAAATATAACTTGTTTGCTCGAAAATCCAATCTATTTGTTCCCAATAATAGCAGCTCTTTCATGTGATCATCTTCCTAGCTAAATTGTGGAATACAAAAATAATGATTTTTCCATCATATAGCATAAGCTTAATTAGCCCATCGATTTATTTTCTGAAATTTAGAAAAAATTAGAGAGATTAAATTTCTTTAGAGAAATAATTTTCAGATTAGAATTGTTTCAATATAAATATACTGCATGTTTGGTTTGCATTAGAGGTGAGTAATTCAGCTTGTCAATTTTTTCAAGGCTTATAGAGTGGTCTAGAATCAGAACATTCATTATTAATGCAACATCAAAGGAGCTGATAATAGAAAGTTCAAGCATTCATCTTTCTGAGGCAAATGGGTCTAGTGTATCGCTTTCCATATTACGCTAGGTTAGATCGTATAAAAGCTAATTTCGAATCTAGTATGTGTGAGTAACTTCAGTTATACATCATAGTTGTTTTTAATGGCACTGGCAGTTTGTGAAGAAAATAAAAGTTTCCGATTTGGGTTGTTTCCTGTTTCTGTAAAGTTATAAACAACTCTGAAGCTCTTGGGGCTTTGAAAATATAATTTATTCTGGGTCCTCAACTTCAAGCTAATGGATTTCTCCTATGTGACTACCACACATTGAAGACAAAAAAAAAAAACTATTGGGGCTCAATTTTGGAGAAATATTTAAAAGAGTTACGCAACCCAAAAAGCATGTTAGTCATAGTATACAACCGAAAAATGGAACCTTTACGTGCTCAGTATTGGAAAAACAGTGGATACTCAGGCCAAGCAAAAACATACATGCCAAAAAGCATATTAGTCATAAGATTCAGGCCTTCTCAAAAGGGGACCAAAAAGCCCTAATGTTTGGGTTATATTATTAGCAAACAATATACTAACTAGAGGGGAATCACTAACTATTAAATTAAAATTTTAAGTAAAGTTGAAAGGAGTAGCACTGAAGTAATAGTCAGTAAATCTTCAGAAAAACAAAATATATAATATAACAACAAACATCAATATTTTGACATTTTGTTTTACTGCAGTCACATGTAGAGCCAAAGATTCAGAGATGTTTTAAGAAAATATGGTTCCGGAAAGAATGTGCCCCTACTTGAAGACATGATTTAGAAAGCCATTGGTAACACTCTGCATTCAATCCAGTGTTTTTTTCAATATGAATTTCATTTATGTTTCCTAATTCAATTGTTCTTTATAATAATAATTATCATATGATACAATACAACTTTCTATTTGATATTGTTTACAAGTTTATAGATCCAATTTGATTGGGAAGGTCTCCATAAGAATTTTGAAGGGAAACTATCAAAAGGTAATGAAATTGTTTAAATTCTAATCAGACGACAATTTGATGAGATATGCGAATAATTAACTTAGAGCAAAATAAAATCTACAAGAAACTAAGATCATTGAATGATGAGAAGGAAAGAAATACATTGATTAACAATGAATCGGTTGATGTGAATGGTATGAAACTGAAAGTACCTGAGGAGAGGTTTGATGCGTGGTGGTTTTCTGGAAAAGTTTGGAAAACATGGCGAATCAATGACGACGAAGTGCGTGCAGAAAGGATTTGTGTATCGTCGCTTCTCTTCACCAACGGATTACGTTGATGATGGGTGATCGATGTAGCTGATTTTTGTGAGGATTGGAGTTTATGATGGGATCATGCGAAGCTGATGAAGAGAGAAGTTGGGAATTGGGATTGTTAATGTGATTGGTGTTAGATATCTTCGTATTTGTATATACACGTAGACCCATTGATTCATTGGTGGTTCTATTTCATATGTATATATATAGAAGTAAGAGTCTAGTATTCCGTATTGATGATATGAAAGGTGCAATACATTAAGACTCGCTCCCTATTGTCAAAAACCTAACAACAAAAATAACAATCTTGAGGTACTAGTTGTTTTAGTGAACGTGATCGAACGCGTAACTTTCAGATTTTCAGTCTAATGCTCTTACAATTAAGCTATTGTTGATAGATTTGAGTGAGGTGTTATTTTGAAGATCTCGACGAGTGGAGTTTAACAGTGATATCAGATCGACCATCGGACGTCGAAATTGGCCGGATCGAGGCTTAGAAGCGTTGGAGTCCCGAAACTTTCTTGTGAGATTCCGGCAACAACAGGTGATTTTCGGCTGTGAGACTTGTTTGGGTCTTGTGTGTGATGCTACTACGGTTCTTTTGAGACCAGTTTCGCTTCAATCACAAGCTGCGGAGGAGAGAGAAGAGTCACGCGGCGCATAAGACGCACGCTTACAGCCTGCAGCTCTCGGCATTGATCGAGACCGACCTTTGACCAACCGTTTTTTGTCATTTTGACCGAATTTTCAAGCTTAAAGCTACATTTTGGCTCTGTTTTTGCTGGAAATTCAGGTGTATTCATTTTAATTCACTCTGAATTTATTTTATTTGTCTACAATGTCTAAGTACAATGCACTTGAAATTGTCAAGCTTCAGTTGTTTAGTGGTATTGAATACACTGTTTGGAGACGACATACTCAGTTTGGGTTGAAATCGCTTGATATTTTTTATACTGTATTGAGTACTTTTGTCAATACTACTGAGAAAATTGATGAATATCAATGGATCAAATATGAGGACTACTGTAGGGATTATTTGCTTTAATGTCTATCAGATCGTCTCGCAGAGACCTATATCAAATACAAAATAGTTAAAGAAATTTGGGAAAATCAAAATTCCAAGTTCCGCAAAGAGGAGGAGCTATCCAAAACTTACATGATGGATAAGTTCTTTAATCTCAAGTTCAGTAGGGACAAGAAAATTACTCCTGAAGTCATGGATATTGAAAACTTGGTATCCAAGATGAATGATGAAAATGTCGGTATAACTGACATACTCTTTGTTGGTGCTATTATAAATAAGCTACTTGCTACCTACTACCTGCTACCTGACATTCTTTCAGAATAGAAATGTTCAGGAAAAAGCAACAGTTGGGACTAGATGAGCAGAAGCGATATATTCTTATCGAGCATGAGAATCTTGCTAGGAACGAATTGGAGCCAGTTAGTCAGCAAGCAGTAGTTGCTAACATAGTGTCACAACCTAGGAAGTTCCAAAAAGAAATCCAAGTCACCAATCAATGAATCCCCTGAATTGGAGGCTAAAAAGGTCATCACCAAGAAAAAGAAAAAAGAGTAAATGCCACAATTGTTAGAATTGGGGTCACTGAGCGACAGAGTGTAAGCTACCAAAAAGGCTTAAAAATGACA
>JAYMTB010000915.1:0-12218 GCA_036897585.1 Francoa sonchifolia
TGTTATTGATCTTGTGTGCATGAATGTTTCCGCATTGTAATTTGGCAAACGTTGTATTGGTTGTTCGATTCACAACAATTATGAACAAAATTCATGGAATTTTAATTGGAAAGCTTCTATAGTCGTTCGACATACCTACTATTAGAAATTTAAGATAGAGTACCAACATTAACTGTACCCAAATCAGCATTGACAAGGTAGAATTCAATGAGGCATGTCTTCTTAGTCTTATGTTTTTACTGCTACTTCTCTTACTGTTCTTTTGCTTGGACAGTGAATTAATTTACCATTCTTTTATATGGGTAATAATCGAAACAATGAGCCAACTGAGATTTCAACTCTAATTGGAAAATAGCTAATCCTATGTATCACACTCAACAAAGACAATTTGAAGGATTGTATAAAGCCTTATGTAGTCTCGGGCATCTTGCAAGAAAATGAGCAGATTGACATGTTAGAATATTATCTCAAATTCTCTGATATTATTTGAATAATATTTTAGTGATAGTTTCCTAAATTTAGAAATATTAAATAATATCATGATTTGATATTATTTGATTTAGGGTTATTATTTGAATAATATTTTAGTGGTAGTTTCTTAAATTTAGGAATATCATATAATATCTTTGATATTATCTCATATTATTTGGTTTATGCTTTTCTTGTTGGTTAAATTGAGTTTAAGTTTCTTATCAATATATTAAGATTTATGATAAATAGGCATGTGAGACAGTAGGAAGAATGAGTACCAAAATTTAGAAGTAGTTTGGAAATCCGAGTGATGCTGAGAGTTTTTTCTCTATCCAAAAGTTGTAGTTGTTGAAATTGAATAAAACAGTTTTTGTTACGGTGGACGTTGGATCCACTTTAAATTGATGTTTGATCTTTTTTTTTTAATATTTTCACTATATTAATCCCAATATGATAGCTATTTTGTCTTAGACATTGGACCAAACCAACCAGCTTAAGATGGATCAAGTACACAGGTTCTCAGTATGTCTTACGCATTGCTTTCTATTCTCAATGTTGAACACTGTCATTATCTATTACTTACCAAGGAGATCATTTTCAAATAGGTGGACAAGGTCTCAAAAATATTGGTACTTGAAGCTCCGGATATATTTACTCCGGGAACACAAACTTCTACAATTAAGACAAAGTGTTTCTTCCCTAAGAATATTCAGCCACAACCTTCGAAAACATATGTAAATGTCTATAATACTTTTTCTATTTCAATACTGATTTTCATTCAACTATGCAAATGAATTTAAGTTAAAATTTATCAAATTTATATGCATCAGTATCAGCCAAACTTTGCAAATGACACTCTACCTTCTACGACTGCAACTGTCGGTTCAATATCAAAGAAAAAAAGGGATAATGTCATTGTTGTGGAAGTCGAGGATGATTCACCACTTTCGTGCTTGCAATGTGAAAAATCGATCAAGATTTAAAAGTATGTCCAAGTTTGTACAGTTTTTAATATATAATTTATTATCCATTACTATTAATGATTCATTCTTCTATAAATTCATCTACTACTTGACAGGTTTTGAAGCAATTTCATATACTCAACATTATCCGGCATTAGACAGCTTCATTTTGTGGTAAGTCATTCTTTTTTGTAAATAATTATATATTTCTTCACTGATAGCATTTTATAAGGATAATTTGTCTTCAAATATTGTGCTGATAACTCCTTTTATCTTTCAAATGTTTGCATAACTTATTAATGTGAGTTTATTTTTCTTCATTATTACTGTGTGTTTGATTGTGGTCTAAATAGTGAATATATGAGTTATAAAAGGCCTCGGTTTAGGTTCTTATGTGGTTTATGATGTTCGCAATATTATCGCAATAAAAATACTCGCAAGCGTATGGAATCAAGTTTTAGTATAGTTTTTTCAGCAAATACCAAAGATTGATTTAAAGTAAAACTACTAAATTGCAATAAATAAAATCTAATTTTAACTAGATAAAATGGAATGAGTTTTGATTTTGGATAATTGAAACTAAATTAAATAACATGAAAGTAAAGAGTATCATAGGGCAATACTAATGAGAAGAAAACCTAGAGTATTGATTTCACCTAACTATCTACTATAAATCTTACTTATCTTACTAATTCCAATTCAGTCTTCTCTAAAGTGTAAGTCAAAAATCTTTATTCATTCTACCACTTCTCTCGAGTGCCGGGTGAATCTATCATATATTAACTAACACGGTATCTCTATTAGTATTAAATTAATAAGGATGCATTGGGTTCTGTGATTTTCCTTAACGACTTCCTAAGAATTATGACACATCTCGATGTTTTAACTCTTCTTAGGTTGTGTTATCTAGGTCCTACCTAAGTTTTCCCTCTCGTAGGCTCAACCTAGATACATATTCATTCTTTGGGTGATCAAGTCAGTCAAAGAAAGCAATGAACATAAGATAAGACAATCAGTTTATAAGAGAATACTTTATTGAAACTAGAATCAAATACTTTAATTTATAAATCGAAAGTTTGTTATATCAACACTCTAGAATGAGTGTTTAGTTCATAATTAAATAAAAGAAACAATCATTAGTTAAGATAGACATTACAATATAGATAGAAGAAACCGTTAGAATTCCTCGATGGTGTGTCGTAGAACTTCTTCGAGTGTTCTTCATCGTTTTCTCCTTGTAGTCTCCAAAAGATCCCCAATTGTGTTTTCCATCTCTATATTTATAGGCACTAGGTTAAACTTTTAGGTCTTGGGCCGTATTGGACTTTGGAAACCCTAAATTTCCTTTTTTCTCCTCTCATAAAACAAGTTTCCAAAATTGCCATCGGGTGAGCACCACTGTCATGCGTTGATGTCTTGATGGCGCCGCGGCACTGCCCTCTCTGGAGAACTGCACAAACTTCATCGTTTTTCCTCCTTTTGCTTCCTCTTTCGTGTGGCTATCAACTTGTCTTCATTTTTTCTTGAATTCATGCCGAATTTAACGATTCTTTCTCATCTTCTATGATCTATGACAAAATCACAAAACTTAAATTAAATACCTAAAAGTCTCGAGAATCTATAGCATAATAAGTATGAAAAGGTATTTAGAAATCATACAAATTTGCCCACAATTAGTTTCACGGTTTCTGTATATTCACACACACAATTGCAAAATCAAGCAAGCACTTGATCCGCTTTATCTATATCATATAATATGCACAAATTATATACATTACAAATGTAACATATGTTTCTTTTCTATACTATTGAGGTACAAAATTTTGTATTATTCATACAAGCTTTCCATTTTCATGCTACACATAAAATCAACGCATTTTTCTGTCTTTACAATGACCCTATCACTACTGCTTTTACTGTGTTGAATCTATTGACATTGTTGTAACTCTTCATACTAACTATATCATAATCATATTTTATTGTCCATTTAAACGTGCAACTTAAATTTCCCATATGTTGTTGTTTATAGATGAAGAATATTGCTTCTCTTTGCGAGTCCTCAATGTTCAATTCTCACTTGAGAATGAAATAAAAACACTTTAATATTCACAGATGTTACAATTTCAGCAAAAATCATTTGTGCGTACTGCTTTTGATATTGATCTTTAGGTTTTGTTATCTGCGGATTGATGCTATTGTGATATATTGTATATATTTTATCAACTAACTCATTGCCCGTTTTCACATAACATTCAGAGTGTGATAATTACATCAACTTTTACTATAAAGCAAATGTCAAACAATCAAAATATAGAATTTTGAAGATTTCATCTTTTCACTATTACAATTACAATATAACATTACATTCTGAGATCAAGCTTTTTGTAAATACATAATACATCGACTCTTTAATCCCTAATGTTAACCGTCCTTATGTTTTTAACTTACTATGGCTTTTATATAATTGTGTGTGCCTATGCAAAAATCAGAAAATTCTGTTTCTCAACATATTTGGGATTTATACGTGGACAAACATATGATACTGTTTGGTTTTTTATTAACTGAATTTTAGGTTTACATTAGGGAAACAAATGAAAAAGAGATACGCGGCAAAACAGATTGCAAAACAGACTTTATCATTTCCAAATATAAATGAGACAAACAAAGAAGACACAAAAACGACACAAAAGATCTTCATATTTAAAATTGTGCCTTTAATAAAAGGAGTATTACTGATTACCTGTCTTTTCAAATTATAAAGGGTTATTGCACTTTCCCTTTAGTAATATGCTAGCATTACAAAAAAGACGAATATAACTTAAAAAGTGCCACCAATTTTCCTTGTGTTCTATTAAGATTTTGTTTAAAAAAATTAATTAGAAGAGTTAAATGATATGTAAAAAACATAGCGAATACAAATTAATTTTTTCTTCATTTTTAAAACAATTTCGCTTTTAAGAAAGTAAGTTTTATAGGCAGAAAACAATTTTTAAAAATTTATATTTATCTCAAACTAACTCTAAATAGGACTAACAATTTTCTTGTTTCTATATGATATGAGACAGCTTTGACCATTATTGTGACCAGTAATATTATTAATGTCTATATTTCAACAACGTAAATTTATTTTGGTACATTGAATGTTTTGGCATTTCTCACTCTCTTTTAATGTTCATTTCCCCAATCTTCTATTCATCTCTGAAAAACCTATCCATGGCTTTACTACTAACCCCTCTTATTCCAATTCATTACAACCAAACCCACCTGCCGCAGAACAGCTTGGCCAAAAACCCCCCATTTAATTTCCTTCCTACTTTCCCATTTATTTAAATTCTGGCTCTGTATTTTTCATTGGTGGATTCGGAAGCCATACACTGAATTTAGATCTAATACTTTTTTTTTTCTTTTCTTATATTTATCAGATTTGATCATCTGGGTGTTAAGGTGTTACTTTTTGCGAGAAGGAATTGGGTCAAATTCTGTTCTCGATCCCACTTTTTCATTCCCTTTTGTTGGACGTGAGAATTTGCTTGGGGTAAGATTCTTAGTTTTTCAAGTATTTTTAATGGTGGGTTTAATGGGAATCGTATGTTGAGAATAAAATGTAATGAGTTTTTGCAGACTTTGTTGTCATCGCATATTCAATTTGATATGTGTTTGTAATTTCCGATAGAAGTTGATCAAAACTACTGATGATGGCCCGGTTTTTTATCTCCAGAAACTGGATTTTTATTTCATTTTATCATCATTTGTGCTATTTAGGTATACTACTATGGTTATTGCTTGTGATAATGGACTGTTTACTATAGCTTTGTGGGGGCGGATTCAGCAAGTTTGATATTTTTTAAGTGAAACCCTAAATGCGTATGTATTGATCAGGCCCTATTTTATTTTTTCTCAATGGGTTGGTCTGATTTTTAACAAGTGGTATCTAATTGCAAACCTAGCTGTTTAAAGATTTAGTTTTTATGGGATAGTAGTTGAAAAGCCAATTCTGGCGCTGGTTGATCTTCTTTGTATATCCTTTTGTTTGGGAACTTTATACTTAGCTTGAGCAAAGCCTGTAACTTGTCCAAGGTTAAGTAGATCGATACCAATTCCTCTGTATGTTAAACCTAGTCAATTGTTCTCTGTGGTCAAATTCTTACGGAACCTTGTTAATTAGCCTCATCTTTAATGCACATTCTTTTTTGAATTCGATACCTAAACCTAAGAACAAATTTTCATTTCCTTATGGTATGTTAGTCATATTTTAGTACTCCTTAAACTGGAATTGTTGCACAATAGAGCTTAAAAGTCACACTTGATCTTTTCTTGTTTTAAGTTCATGAATAAGTTGAAATATTCTTTCCATTGAGATGAAGCTCTTCACAAGCAACTAATTCATCTTGAAGCCTTTTCATTTGGGCTTAGAACAGCATAGCACATAAGTTTAAGGGCCTTATTGCATTCACAGGACATAATCATTGTAAGACCTGTGATTGGTAAATTTTTTTCTTTGAAGATGATGGATACTCGCATGGAGTTGATCCAATTGTTGTTGTGTTGGACCTTAAGAGAGTTGTTAGGTTAGGTGTATCGTAGATACTGTTTGGTGGCTCTTTCTCTTCTTTCTTATTGTCTTACCACACTAATCTTCTTTGTTAAAGTCTGACATGTTCTTACAATAAGTTGTTAATTTCAGTAATTTTCTGTTTTGAGGGTTCAGTTTACAATTTCACTTGTTTTCTTCAGTAAAAGCATTCCTCCCACCTTTGTGTGGTATTTTAATAATATACAGATGCAATCTTTGTATAACAATATCATTTGCTTTTATGTGTTTCTGAAGTTAATTTGTTGTTATTTTGAATCTTAAATTGAAGGTGTTCTGAATCCTACTTTTGTTATTTTCTTTGAGATCAACAACTATGAAGATTTACCACATTTGTGTTAAAGTAAAGAGTAGTATTTCTAAAAGTTGTATATTTCAAACATATATGGGTTCCTCATCTAATCTTGTTAAATGCCTTTGTTCAACAATTATGAAGATTTTCAGATTTTTTGAATAATTCAACAATGACTACAATATTTTCAAACTTGAATAATTCAAATTTTCAGATGGGGGATGTAGCTAAGGACTTAACCGCTGGGACCGTTGGAGGGGCGGCACAGTTGATAGTTGGGCACCCCTTTGACACCATCAAGGTCAAGCTCCAAAGCCAACCTGCTCCACTCCCTGGGAAATCTCTCAAGTACGCAGGCGCAATGGATGCTGTTAGGCAAACATTGGCTGCTGAAGGTACCAGGGGTTTGTACAAAGGTATGGGAGCTCCACTTGCCACCGTAGCAGCCTTAAATGCTGTGCTCTTCACAGCAAGGGGACAAATGGAAGTTTTATTAAGGTCCCAACCTGGTGCCCCTCTCACAGTTAGTCAGCAGATTATCTGTGGGGCAGGTGCTGGATTTTCCGTCTCAATTCTAGCTTGCCCCACTGAACTTATCAAGTGCAGGTGCGGGAGCTATCTTTCTTTCCTTTTCTTTTTCCCTATTTCAGATTTTGAGTCCTGAATCAAACCATTACTTGATTTGGTTAAGTGCGTTTTGTTTGCAAGGAAAACCTTCATTTTTATTATAAATATAATTAGTTGAATAAGCTGAAATGGATCTGTTAAGTCTGAAATAATTACTTAATTTTCCTTTCAACTTGCTCGTATCATCCTCTGTTCCAATTCCTTTCAATAGTGGAACCTTTTAAACCTTCTGCAATTCTTCTCAACTGCTTAATGATGCAGGTTGCAGGCCCAGAGTGCATTAGCAACTCCGAGCTCTGCTGGTGTTGCAGTGAAATATGGAGGGCCAAGGGATGTGGCTAGGCAAGTTCTTAAATCAGAAGGCGGTGTCAGAGGTCTCTTTAAGGGCTTGGTTCCCACCATGGCGCGTGAAATACCTGGGAATGCATTAATGTTCGGTGTATATGAAGGTGTGAAGCAGTTCATTGCTGGAAGCCAAGACACATCTGGACTGGGAAGAGGCTCTTTAATCTTGGCAGGAGGCTTGGCCGGTGGCTCCTTTTGGATATCCGTCTACCCAACAGATGTTGTCAAGAGTGTAATGCAGATCGATGATTACAAGAATCCCAAGTACTCTGGATCTATTGATGCTTTTAGAAAGATTCTTGCGACAGAAGGTGTCAAAGGCCTGTACAAGGGTTTTGGACCTGCAATGGCACGAAGCGTTCCTGCAAATGCAGCATGCTTCTTGGCATATGAAGTGACAAGGTCCAGTTTGGGATGATTCCCATTTACTGTTTTCCTTTCTTTTTGCGCCAGTCGAATGAGATGGAAGATTAGTTGGCGGATGTTGGGTTACTGTCAAGTACAATTTTTTTTCGTCAGAGATAGCTTTCGTTGTTTGTGGGATTTAAAATGCCTCAGCTCACCCATGAAAAACTTTTAAGATTTGTGAGTATTACATAGATAGCCCTTGAACTGACTTGGAGGCATTGGATAATTGTAGCCAATATAGGAACATTCAAAGAAGCAGCCTCAGTTTTGAATTTTTTAAAATTATATTTACGATGAACTAATGATAGATTGAATCAATTTGATTCTGTTTTTCAGTCTATTTTCACTGAGTGCATTGGATGAGTTTTGTATCACTGTGTTATTGAGTTTTTTACTGGTTTTCATTTTCAATGTTTTAAATGCTGAAAGGATTTATTTTCGTATGTAAAAAAGCAGGCTATAATTTTTGTTAGGCCGCGGTTGGTTTGCCGCCTAGCATGAATTTTCAAAATTTAATTAAAAAAAATTGGATTGTTATAGAACAAAATCATGATTTCACAGGTAATCGTTATTTTCATAAATTAGGAATCATAATTTGCTTTTCAAACCTGATTAACGAAGTACAGTTTTGTCATTTCCCAACAGTATAATTTTAATAAATTGCGATATTTCTTGTGGTATTATGTTTTCAATCCAGCATCACTTGCATTCTTCTTCTCTTCATGTTCTCTGTGCTGTCCCAGCCCGTCCCAACTTACATAGCGAAGATATAATCTGGACTAAATCTGACCTTCATAAATACAATGTGAGCGGAGATAGTTAGAGCCCAAATAGCTCCAGTAATATGATGTATTATATTGTACTTCTTATCGTGTTGAACCGTGTCGGATATTTTCCGGTTTCCAGCTGACATTCCGAAAATGAAAAATTTAAAATTATAATTAATATTTTCCGGATTAGATTTATTTATAAAATTAAAACAAACAAAGATTTTGAATTTTATTTATTTAACATAAAAATTATATATTAAATTGGCTAAATGCGCTGGCTCAAATCGCATATGGATTAGCCCAGATAACTCAGATAAAAATTTAGCTAATATGAACCAGTCCAAACATGTATCGACCTAACACGTATTGACATCTCTATCTTTTGTTCACCCAAGCATGCAAGCTTTTATTTTATACAATGTTTTGTGGTTGGAAAAAAAAACATGGGTCGCATACCTCCAACAAGTGACGTTTCAATTGAGTTGTAACAAACTGAAATTTGTATATAAAACTGGATGCTTCTAAACCTAAACAAAACTCACGAGAAATGATGTAAAAATTTAGATGCACTCTCGGCTTAGAGACCCATTTTATATATATTGTTCTTAAAAAATATTTTTCTATCAAAAACATTATGAAGATAGTGGGCATAGTGATTCAGTTTTTGCATAATGGGTAAGAAAGTGAGTTAGAAAATGCTCCAATAAATAAGGGATCAACTCAAATATGTGATCACTCTAATATATTACATTCTCCCACTTGATCCCAACATTTCTTCATACCAAATCCATGAAACTTTATGCTTAAAAGAAAAGAAATAAAATATATGAATCATGGCAATAAGTTTTCTTAGAATGAGTATTATCTTCCATGTATTATGATACATTTTATCTCCTAGGTCAGGCCGTATGTGATAATATAACTTAATGAATAAACCTTAAACATTCTAGGTCCAATAAAAATGTTATTCTCAAAATAATTAATGTGCACACCAAAATGAGAAAAATATCACAAATGAATAAGAGTTTCATAAAAATAAATAAATAAAATCGTTCATACAACGAAAATTACATGATAGAACCAAGTCTCATCCTAACTACATGATCCTTAAAACTCTTTAGTGGCATGCCTTTAGTTAAATATCAGATATCATCAATTCAGTGCTAACGTGTTCAATGACCATTGTATACTCCTTAACATGTTCCATTATGGCTAGATATTTAATGTCGATGTGTTTACTTCGACTACCGCTTTTGTTGTTATTAGCCATGAAAATAACAACTGAATTGTCACAAAACATCATCAATGGCCTAAAAATGGAATCCACAACTCTAACCCCAGAAATGAAACTCTTCAACCATACACCATGTGAGGTAGCCTCAAAACAAGAAAAGAACTCAGTCTCAATAGTGGAAGTAGCAATCAAAGTATGCTTAGTAATCCTTCATGACACGGTCCGCCAGTAAACATGAAAAAATATCCAGATGTTAATTTGTGAGAATCAACACAACCAACTAAATCCGAATTTGAGTAACCAAATACTTCCAAATTGTCAGTCCGTTTATACATAAGCATGTAATCCTTAGTACTTGAAGGTACCTCATCACTTTCTTTGTAGCTCTCCAGTGGTCCATACTCGGGTTACTCTAACATTTTCTCAACATTCCCACAACAAAAGAAATGTCATGTCTAGTGCAAACTTGAGCATACATCAAGCTTCCGACTGTATAAGCATATGGAATGTTGTTCATCTGTACCCTTTCTAGGTCATTCCTTGGGCATTGGTTCAAATTGAACCTGTCACCCTTCATAATGGGTGCTATACTTGGTGAACAATCATTTATCTGAAATCTCTCTAAGAATTTATTGATATAAGTTTCTTGAATTGACCTAAAATTCCTAGAGGTCTATCCCTATAGATCTTAATGTCAATGACATAAGATGCCTCACCCATATCCTTCATGTCGAAATTCTTAGAGAGGAATTATTTCACCTCATGTAGCAACCCCTTATCATTGGTTGCAAGTAAAATGTCATCCACATATAGCACAAGGAAACAAATTTTACTCCCACTGACCTTCTGGTATATACATTGATCCATGACGTTCTCTACAAAACCAGATGAAGAGATAACATCTTGGAATTTTAAATACAACTGTCGGGAGGCTTGTTTCAATCCATACATGGATTTTTTAAGCACGCAGACCCAATGCTCACCATCATTAGAGCAGAATCCTTCTAGTTATTTTAAGTAAACCTCCTCCTCTAGATTTACATTGAGAAAAGCCGTTTTCACATCCATTTGGTGCAATTCCATGTCAAAATGGGTGACCAATGCAAAAATTATACGAAGAGAATCCGTGTAATCGATTCCCTCCTTTTGAGTAAACCCTTGGCAACGAGTCTAGCTTTATATCTCTCAATGTTGCCCAATGAGTCCTTTGTCTTGAAGACTCATTTACAACCAATAGCCTTCAACCATTGGGCAACTCTACCAAATCCCAGACTTCGTTATATGCCATAGAATTCATATCGTCTTTCATGGCATTGTACCACATATTAGATTCATTGCAACTCATGACTTGTGAAAATGTTTTGGGATCGTTCTCAGCTCCAACATTATGGTCAGATTCTTGTAAATCCACAATAATTATTAGGAATTGCTGATTTTTTCATTCTAATAGATCTTCTTAATGTTGCATCAACATTCTCCTAAGGAGGATGTTGTTTAACAATTTTTGGCAATTTATGAACAATTGGATCTACTAGATCAATATCGGCAGGTTGTGGATTTTCAATGATTCGTTGAATTGGAGGGGTGTTTTGAACAAAAATCAATCTTATACTTGAGGTGGAAGGTTAGATATCTGAATGATCTTTCTCAGGAACGAAGATCCTAGATTGATCGCTCCCATTGATCAAGTCATTTTCAAGAAACTTTGGCATTTCTTGATTTCATAATCCTAGTAGTATGAGATGGACAATAAAATCTGTAACCCTTAGACTGTTCAGCATATCCAATGAAATACTCACTAATGATTCTTGGGTCCAGCTTCTTTTCTTATGGGTTGTACACTCTTACTTCAGACAGACATCCCTAAACACGTACATGTCGCAAACTCGGTTTTCAGCTTTTGAATAACTCAAATGGCATCTTTGGGAAAACCTTGGTTGGAACTCGGTTCAATATGTACACTGCCATCTTAAGAGCTTCAATCCATAAGCACTTAGAAAGTTTGAAGCTGTTGATCATACTTAGCACCATGCCCAATAATGTTCGGTTTCTTCTTTCTGCTACACCATTCTGGTCCGGAGAACCATGCATGGTGTATTGGGAAACTATCCCATGCTCTTGAAGAAACTTAGCAAATGGACCAGGTGATTGTCCATCTTCAGTGTATTGATGTGCGAAATATGTTTGTAACAAAATATCCGCAAGTGTACAGAGTCAAGTTTTAGTATAGCTTTTCAGCAAATACGGATATCAGACCCACATGGATTGATTTAAAGTAAAACTTCAAAATTGTAATACACAAATCATAATTCTAACTAGATAAATTTAAAGATAATTAGATTTTGAATTTAAAAACTGAATAAAACTAAAAGATAGTTGTAGAAAAGATCAATTAGAGATACTAATGAGAAGAAAACCTAGAGTATTGATTTCACTGAACAATCAACTATGAATCTCAGTTATCTTACTAAATCCAATAAAGTCTTCTCTAAAGTGTAAGTCAGAAATCTTTATTCAT
>JAYMTB010000916.1:0-12217 GCA_036897585.1 Francoa sonchifolia
TATCCTTGGCCCACTCCTCAGGATATTCTTTATGAAGAACAAGAGTATATAAATACCAACTCTTATAGTGGCAAGAAAATTTATGAGTGGAATATTGACGGTTATACCCAGAGACAAATTTATAATTTGGCTCAACGCTTATTAATGTATAGCACAGCTTGTAAAAGCTTTAACAAGTCTGAACGACAAATAGCTGGCATGATAATTGCTGGGTTCACTAGTCAATTAAAAGGCTGGTGGGATAATTATCTTACCCAAGAAAATTGGGATACAATTATCAATACCGTAAAGATTAAAAACGATAATACAGATAGCAATGCTATTTATACCTTAGTCATCAATATTATTGAGCACTTTACTGGCCAATGGTCAGATAACAGTGAAACCATTAGGACACTGTTACAAAACCTTAGGTGTCCAACCCTTACATCATTTAGATGGTATAAAGATCTTTTCCTAAGCAGAGTCATGGAACTCCCAGAGTCAAATAGTGACCACTGAAAATCAAAATTCATAGATGGACTTCCAGTTTTATTTGCTGAAAGAGTGAGAAAATCCCTTAGGCAAAATAATGTTCAGATCAGATATGATCAATTTACCTATGAAAATTAATAGGCACTTGTGTACAAGAAGGCCTAGCTCTCTGCAATGAGATTAAATTAAATCAGCAGATTAAGAAACACCATCTCAATGAGAGAAAACAATTAGGTGAGTTTTGTTGACAATTTGGCATGAACCTCCCATCCACTAGTAAACCTCAAAAGTCTGTTAAGACTTATAAGAAAAAACCTTACAATAATTAAAGGAAAGAAAAAAGTATTCGAAGGAAATTCCATTGAATGATGGATCGTATCGATCGTGAAAGAAAAATGGATTATATTCCTACTTATAAAAAATCCAAACCTTTTATAAAGGGAATGGATAAAGAAAAAACTTGCTACAAATGTGGCAAAGTTGGTCATTATGCAAATAAATGCAGAATGACAAAAGAGATTAATAATCTTAACGTGGGTCAGGATTTGAAAGATACTTTACTCACCTTGATGTTAAATTCGACAGAGAATCTAGAGAATCTGATAGTACAGATACCTCTGATTCAGAAGAACTCACAGTTTTGGAGAATGAACGTTTGTCTTCAAATGAAGATTCAGAAGACTGTTGTACACCCTGTCAGCAAGGAGAATCCTGCATTAATAATTGCATGGATACAGGAGAAGATTTTTATAAAATCTTTCAAATATTCAAGACATAAATATAAATCTCCTTACATCCAGTAATATTATGGATTTCTTAAAATTAGTCAAGGATCCAGACCTTAGATAAAAAATTATTGATCAAATGGACCTTCAACCAGAATCTTCTAGTCAATCACATAGAGTAGACTTTAAGAAAGAAAAGTCGTCTCAAAGTAAACCCTATGTCATGGCTGAAGTCAATAAACTTCTAAAACAGAGACAATTAGGAGAATCTTCCACTTCTGTTCAAGACTTAAATATAGAAGTCCAAAATCTCAAAAAAGAAATATCCCACCTTCAATAGAATAATAGAGATTTTGAAGCTAGACTCCATAGGATAGAACTAAAGGGATCTCACAATCCAATAAATTCAGGTTCTAATATTGACCTAAATGATTTTGACTATGACTTAGGAGGAGATAATAGTCATTTCTTATCTACCATAGAGATGTTAGTTACAACTCAAAAATGGTATGTCAAAATCACTTCATTAATAGATAAAGCCTTTAGCAGGGATTTTACTGCCCTGATTGACAGTGGTGCTGATTTAAACTGCATCCAAGAAGGATTAATTCCTACTCAGTATTTTCATAAAACTACTCATTTTCTTAGTACAGCCTCAGGAGAAAAAATGCAGATAAAATATAAACTTCCTATGGCACATATTTGCAAAGGAAAAACCTGCATACCCACTAGTTTTATACTGGTAAAAAATATAACTAGCCAAATTATATTAGGCACTCCTTTTTTAAAACAGATTTTTCCCATAAAAAATATTGATGAAAAAGGTTTTACTGGCATTTATGAAAATTCTGCCATTCAGTTCGAATTTATAACCGAACCTTTTACTCGCATGGTGAATAATATTCTCAATATGCTAAAAGAAAAAAACCATCATATTGTCTATCTCAAAAATGAGATTAATTTGCTAACAATTACAAAGAAATTTCAAAATACTAAATTAAAGGATAAAATAAATTATTACAAAATCGTTTATCTGTAGAAATCTGCAGTGAACATCCAAATGCCTTTTGGAGCAGAAAACAACATATTGTTAGTTTTCCCTATGAGGCTCATTTTGATGGTAAGATCCCTACTAGGGCTCGAGTTTGTCAAATGAACTCAGAATAGCTGAAATTATGCAAAACAGAGATCAAATCTTTGCTAGATAAAGGTTTAATAAGACCTTCAAAATCACCTTTGTCTTGCACAAGATTTTATGTAAATAAAAATGCTGAAATAGAAAGAAGCAGACCACGATTAGTAATAAACTATAAACCTTTAAATAAGGTGTTCAAGTGGATTAGGTATCTTATTCCAAATAAAAAAGATCTTTTAGACAGACTTAGAAATGCAATAATATTTTCTAAGTTTGATTTAAAATATGGCTATTGGCAAATACAAGTCAATGAATCTGATAGATTCAAAACTGCTTTCACGGTACCAATAGGTTTATATGAATGGAATATTATGCCTTTTGGTCTGAAGAATGCACATTCTGAATTTCAGAATATTATGAATGATATTTTCATACCTCATAGTGATTTCATCATAGTTTATATTGATGACATCCTAGTGTTTTCTAATAATATTGAAATACACTTTAAACATTTGGATATTTTCAAACAAATTGTTATACGAAATGGTTTAGTTATATCTAAATCCAAAATGGCTTTGTTCCAAACAAATGTTAGTTTCCTTGGTCATAATATTGAACAAGGCAGAATAATTCCTAGTGGCAGAAGTATTGAATTTGCCTCTAAATTTTCAGATAAAATTCTGGATAAAACTCAATTATAGTGATTCCTAGGGAGACTAAACTATGTTGCCCCTTATTATAAATATTTGGCAACAATTGCAGCTATCTTATATGATAGGCTGAAGAAAAATCCTTTAGCTTGGACTGATTCTCATACTAATGAAAATCAAGATCCAAGTTGGTTAGTTACCTTGCTTAATGTTAGCAAAATGCACATGGGAAAAGGTCATTGAAACTGACGCCTCTAATAGAGGTTATGGTGGTATTTTAAAACAAATCCACCCTACTTCAAAACAAGAATATCTTGTTAGATTCCATTCTGGCAAGTGGAATCCTGCACAACAAAATTATGCTACTGTGACAAAAGAAATCTTAGCCGTTGTTAAGTGTGTCTTGAAATTCCAAGATGCTTATATAATTAGAAATTCCTGGTTAAGTCTGACTGCCAAACAACTAAATTTATGTTTAATAAAGATTTTAAGCATGATGTATCCAAACAAATGTTTGCAAGATGGCAGGCTCAATTAGCCCCATTTGATTTTGATATTCATTATATGAAAGGTGCAGATAATAGTTTTCTTGACTTTTTAACTTGTGAATTCTTACAGAAATGAGTGAAAAGAGAAAGGGCCCAGGCCCTCCCTACCATAGGGGACGCAGCCAACATGGCAGCAGATATGGGAAAGATAATATTCTTGCCCAGCATGGAAGACATCAACTTATAGCTGCTCATATTGCCTCTTCAGGAGGACCAAAAGTTGATGAACCGTTATATCGGGAATTCATGGCCTTTGTTGATCAAAGGAAAAAGGAAGAATCTTTCAAAGGAAAAGCGGACGAAGCTTCCTCATCCTATGCATCTGTTCTTGGAGATGAGGACTATGATGACATGGCAGAGTATATTCTCAATGCCAGGACAGAGGTAATATGCCTCATTGAACCACGCGATCTTCTTTGGAAAGAAAAACCCTGGATTTTGATGGCCAGGTATCTAGATACAACATCGTATGCTTCATGTGTGTATAAAAAACATACAACTTATGAGCAAATGCTCATCCAAAGTGGCTCGTGTGAAATCAACCATTTCTCTTCAGCAATTAAATCAAATTTTAATTTCAGTAAAGTAATTATAAAAAGATTACTTACTGCTGAAGAATGGGGTCTCAACACTTTTAAGGAAAGGGAAATTACCCATCCTGAAATACAGACGTCCAAAATGAAATACAATTATTGAGACTATTTGGAGGCATTTAATAAAGCCTTTCTATACGAAAATACTCGTAAAAAATATTCATGGTTTATCAAGTCATGCCCAGAATTATGGAAACGACCTTTACCGACTTGGTTTTCACAATGGTGGACTACATATGGCTCATCGGTTCAGATTTTACCTGAACCATTTAAAAGTTTATATGCTGAATGGGTCAATGTTTCTCCAAAAATTATTGGAAGAGAAGACCGCCAATGGTTTGAGGGAAAATCCTCCTTAAACTTCTTCATCGAATTTTCGATACCCTGGATTTGGAAATGGAATCCAACAGTGGGTCAAAGCCCATTAACCCTCCTTTGTCTTTTACACAAATTTTTGGGTCAAATTGATCCAAAAGGATAGGGAAACAGGAATCCTAAATGTCCAAGACACAATTGATGATATCAAAAATACTGTGGCCTATTATAAAACCCTGTTTGAAACCCAACAGGCTAAAACTCAACAGGAAATTCCTGGCCCTTTTGAATTTCTATCCCAAAAAATAAAAATGCAAAAAGGGATAGTTACAAAAGATGAGATCATTGAGCAGTATATCAATACTTTGAAACATGATCTAGGACAACATTTTGATCCTACCCCTGCACCAGCAAAATCTGATGCTTCTATGGCATCCCAAGATCATGATGATAATTATTTTGGTTGCCTTGGTGGAGAATCTCAACCAATAGAAGACTTGGACGATATCATTCTCACCTTTGATGAGAATCTTGAAGGGCTCAAAGCATCTTTGAAGAAACAACATCATCTCAAAAATTGACAAGATGAAGTAAGAGATGACATCATTGAAAACTGTTTATAACAGTAAGATTCAAGCAACTGTTCATAAAAGTAAACGCCAGATGACTGTTCATCAACAGTAGAAGCCAACACTGTTCATCAACAGTAAGAGACATGACAGATGTCCCGAATAGTATGTTCCCCAAGTGATAATAATCCACTTCCTCTCTCTTCAACCTCAGATCTATAAGATAGTTTGTAACATTCATTTAAGATAAGAGTGTTTCCAGAGAGCATCAAGCGCTTTAAAATTTTATTTTGTAATTTTCCGTTGAAGTAATTATTATAAGAGTGAAGTATTCTTGTAAGTCTCTTTCTCATTCTTATTTATTTGTCAATTAAATTTATATGATTGCAGTTAGCCCAATGGTTGGCTAAGTTGGGTGATATTTGTTAATCCTATATAAGGAAATACTTGGACATGGTAATTTTACAACAATATTGTTAACCATGGAAATAAATACTAGGATAAATGGGTTACATAATATTCCTTAGGCCGAAAGTTCTTCAAAAATACTGGTCACAAATACCCATGAGCCTTGACGTGAAAAGGGTTTAAATGTGACATCAGTTTCTGGTTAACATATCTAGCCAGATGAATATGGTGTTGTAAATTTTCCCATATAACTTAGTATTATCTCAATGAAGACGATCACTATTCACCTTTGACTGGGTATGTTTATATTTTGGTACTAATCATTACTATTCATACTACAGTTCATTACTGATCATTAAAATTTAAGCAAAGTGAATTAAATGGTGATTTGGTATATCGGCTGAAAAATTTCAACCTAGATCCTCGAGGTCTTGTTGATGGTCAACAATGCCACGTACCAATGAATCATTAAAAGATCCTGCTTATATTATATATACAACATTAAATATCGTTTTTAGAAAAATGTTTTGACACTTATAAATTACTTACATTTTTGCCTCCTAAATTTGTACTCTTATTCCAATTTGCTCTCAAACTTGTTTTTTAACACTTTTTCTCACAATCTTAGTACTTGTAATAAAGTACATTTGCGGTTAAATTCATTAAATTTTCATTGAAGTTTTTTTCTTTTTCTTTTTCCTTTTCATTTTCTCCGTTCTCCATTCTCCTTTTCCTTTTTTCTCTTTCCTTCTCTCTTTTGTCTTCTCTCTTTTCCTCCTTATAAATTTCAATTAAAACATTTTATTTATTTGAAATGAGGTTTAATTTTTTTCTTATACCAACAAGACAATAAATTTTTCTACCTAAAATGAATTTGTGAAAATTCAACGACGGACACCCAATCGAAGAGGTAGCCGATTCTCCTTCCCTTGTTTCTTCCTGTCACGAAAACTACCATCAGAGATTCAATTAGGATTCCGATAAAATACATTGGAGAGAATTTATTGACCAAAAAAACCTAATGAGAAAAAATTGAGATATAAAAATAGAGGTAAAGAGAAGAGAGAAGAAAAAGGAAGAAGTAGAATGAAGAAGGAAAAAAGGAAAAATAAAAAAGGAATAATAAGGAGAAGAGAGAGAAAGAAGGTAAAAGGAGAGAGTAAAAAAGAAATTAAGGAAAAAAAAGGTTTAATGGAAAATTTGACGAATTTAACGGTACAATGTATATTTTGTTACAAACACTAAGATTATGGGAAAAGTGTTACAAAAAAAAGGTTTAGGGAGCACTTTGGGATAAAATATAAGTTTGGTGGGCAACGTGTACTTAAGCCCGAGAAATATTATATAAAGGTTTAATAATTCTTTTGGTACCTGAATTCATAGGTAGAAGTATTATGTAAGGGTTTAATAACTCTTTTGGTACCTGAATTTACAGGTTATTTTCAATCAAGTATTTGAATTATTAATTTGAGCAATGTCATTTTTATTTTTGTTAATTATTGTTTTATTTCTAATTATTTTTATATTTTTTTTTAACTTCTGAAATTTATTTAAGTTAAAAATAAATTAACTTTTCAGTCTTTCTTATAAATAAATCTTGGTTTCGCTCCTGCTAATGATTTCCGTAATCACAATTTTGCGACGAAATGCCTTAACCCTCTGTTTATCTGCATTACTTTAATTTTCTATATACTTTCAAAAAGTTGGAATTTGAAAATCTAGTAATTTAAAGTACTATATTTGGATGAGAAAACCCATGAAATTGTAAATTCAAAAAATATTGTTTGAATAATTTTTATCAAATTAGAATTTTAAAATTCTATAATTATTTGAAATAATATATTTATTTTAATCAATACAATTCCAATTATAACAAAAATGTATTGTTAGAAATTATATATAAATACATAAATGATAAAAAAAGAAGAAGAAGATATTATACGTATGATATTAACAAATTCATTGTTAGAAATTTGTCTTTACATTCCTCGCGCTCGTCTTGACATTATGTTTAAAAGTAAAAAATGACATAAAGTCACCCTAAAAAATATGTTAAATCTAGTATTTTTTATAAGCAGAAAATTAGGTATCAAAAGAGAAAAAATTCACAGATTTGAATTTTTTTTTCTCATAAATCTAAAGACTATTATGAAGATATACCAGATTATGGAGAAAAATTTGTGATAGAAAATAAAAAACAAAACTAAGGCACCAAATTGAAAAAATTCTGTTATGAAAAAAAAGAATATAACGATCTAGAGAGATTTATAATTGTAAACAAGATTATAAATCACTCTTGAATTCGGAAACAGCACTAAACTCACACATTTTTTGGGAAAAAAAATTAAAAAATGAGGTGATAGATTACAGAAGAATCGTATTGTGATAAAAAAAAATTGATGTTTAAGTAGGGATCATCTTGTTATGAACCAGCACAAAACAAGTTCTTAAAGAATTTATAATTTAGTTCCTATTAATGAAAATATATATTGTAACATGGGCTTTATGCTTGAGCGCACGTACTCCTCAAAAGAATCCGTCATTTGTTGCACTGCTTTAGCAAGAACATTCTTTTGTACAACTTTCTTTGAAAATGTTTGTCCATTTTTTTTAATTTGATAATTGAGAATTTGAGGTAATCTCCTCACTAATGTTAACATCATCCATATAATGATTAGCATTTTCTCCTTCGAAGTTCATATTATAATCAGTTTCTTCGGTGCTCATAATCTCATCAGCATCCTCGACATTTTCAGCCCATGTCCAGTAGCTCGATATTTTGCACACTGTTGGTAAAGGCCTTTTTGGGGCGGATCGAATTGTTACCCCGTCTAGAACGACGAAGTCCGAACCCAATGCAGGATCACATAGACGTCGTGGTCAACCACCGGCGCCCAGCTCGAAAAGGAAAGCTAGACAGAGCGTTGCAACATGAACGCCCTGTCCAATTGAGGGAACGCGAAGGGGTATTTGGTATGTGTTGTGAGACAAACCGTACAACAATAAAATCACACATAAACACATATGTGCAGAAGCATTAATGGATGAAAAGTAAGAACAAAGTAAAAGAAAGAGAATGCAAGAGATGAGAGATGAGAAATCTTCTTGTATTCATTTGAAAATCCCAAAATGATTCACACAAGTTACAAGATCTCTCAAATCCTTGTGATATAACCTCACAATATGTTTCTAGAAAATACCTCCAAAAAATTCATAGTCTAATTACAAAGTGTGCCTTTTATAGTCCAAGGCATCGCCCAAAAGACTAACCGACAAAACAAACAAAAAGCAGAAAATAACAATCTCTAACTAACTGAGCGCTGAGGCGCCCTAGATATGCACCAATGCAAACAATCCTGCACCCCTAATGTGCCTTTGATAGTGTACTGAGATATATGACATCTATCTCTCAAATCAATAAAACATACATACAAGGAATATTTGCTAAAGTTGTGTTAGTTCTCATTGGCCCAAATAATATAAAAATCATTTTTTTCTCGTTATTTTTCACTTGTTTTTCCAAATTCAAAACACTCTTTATCTATCAACCTTTGTCCTATTACTAATTATAAGATAAAATAAAATTAGGTCACAAAATAGCACAAGCATAAAATTATAATTGTAAGTCACTTTTAAAATATAGCAGAGAAGTATGTTACTTCTCTGCTATATTTTAAAATCATAAAATTAGGGCACAAAGTAGCACAAATATAAAATTAGAGTATAAAATAGCAAAAATTTATAGATCGAAAAAAAAATTCATAGATGTAAAGACTAATATGAAGATAGACGATATTATAGAGAAGAATTTGTGATAGAAAATAAAAATAAAAATTATGGTATACCAAATTGAAAAAATTAATAGTTCTAAATAAAAAATACATGGATGTAAAGATATTTATGATTGTTGATGAGATTATGGAAAAGAAGTAGATACTGTCACTCAAGAATTGTTATAAGAAATTGGGGATGTATTTTGTAAATTCCTCAAAACATGGAAGTTAGAAATTCCATTTATTTTGGTGAAATTTTAAAATTATGAAATTACATATTTAAATTTTATGTAATTTTAAAATGAAACAAATAAAGAGATTTAGTACAAAGTATTTCAAATATCATATTTTAAAATGAAATCCTATTTTCAAATCTGTGGTACAAACTTAAGAGTAATAGAAAATTTTATAGGCTGGATTACTGGAATGAAGTCTCATTGGAATATCTTAATGGGCTTTGCATTCTATCATATTGATAGGGCCAACCCTTGGAAAACTAGTGGGCCTAATGCCTAATGTTCAAAGTGACACTTGAAGGTCATGCGTGGGATTTAACCCATGACAAAATTGATGTACTTTCAGTATTCCTAATGAAATTTCCCGTGAAACTGAGAATAATTATTTGTTTTACTGTACTTCTACAAATAATTTCTGGCAGTAGTCTCACAATAAAGTAAAATCGAACAATTTCATTAGTTTTGATTATATGGTTATAATTGAAGTGCTAGAAACATCTTTATGTCAAATGAATAAAATTTGAATATAAATATAATATAATAAAATTGAGCAACCAATCAATAAACTTAATTTTTTTATCAATATAAATTAAACCAATTTGACTTCACTTAGTTTGATACTTGATTTTAATGAGACTTTTTTTTCTCAAACATATTAAATGATGTTGATTCCATTAATTTGGGAGGTTAACTCACTATGTTTATGGAGAAAATCTTGATGTTCCGGAGGAAATACTTAATCATCACTCCAACCAATATATAAATATTTAGCTAATTTTATCAATTATTATGATATACGTAGTTATCAATAGAAGAGCATAATGATTGATAAAACTGACTAGGTGCTTATCTTTCAATTTTTTCCTCTACCATAACGTTTTCTTATTACTTTTCATTTAGCGATGGATCCCACCCATTAATATTAATATTAATATTAATATTTTTCCTCTACCATAATGTTTTCTTATTACTTTTCATTTAGAAGAGCAATTTTTTCCTCTACCATAATATTAATATTTTGGCTCAAATATTCGAATCGAATTCAAGTATGCATCAAATCAATCCAAATAGCTCACAAGTAGTTGGTTTGTTTGTACCCTAATTAAATACATTGATTTTTTTATAATCAAAATATAATTACAAATTTGGAAAATAAAAATATTGTAAATATATTTTCTAAAAAAAAAAAGATTAACCAAGGAAAATGGATGCCCATGGGCACGGGCTCCATTTGTATGCACCGGCGGTATATGTGTACACCGCCCACGTGTATACACAAGGGCCTCAATGCAATTTTCGAAAGTTAATTATGATTGACCTTAACTAAAGGGCAATTTGAACATTTTGTCCTACATCATCTTCATCCTTCCTCTTTTACCTGAACATCGAGCATCCGCCATTGATGACTTTCTTCGGCCGCCATTGATCCGTCAATTGATTCCGTAAATTTCAATAATTCATGCTTAATTTCCGTACTATAAGAAATTTATAGAATTATACTAAGGAATACGTGATATTTATATTCCGTGAATTATCTCAAAAAATCAAAAAATTTGATTGTATGAAAGCACAATTATGATGTAAATTGGAAGTGGAATACCAATTTATTTAAGTTATCAAACCTTAAATTATCAATTTTACCGATTGAAATCACATTTAAGCATAATTCGAATTCAGCCGAAATTTGAAACTGCCAACATAATCGATTGGACTGGGAGCAAATGAAACAGGTTAGATAATCTATTAGTATATATGTTATAATCAATTACAATAGAAATAATCAAGTATAATCGATTATGTTCAAATATACTAAAACATAATCGATTATGTTCAAGTAAGAGCAATGATAAATGTAATCGAATAGGTCTAGAACACAATCAATTATGTAATGAAATTTCTAATGCATTAGGTTTAAATGTAATCGATTAGAAATACTTACACTTTCTTATACATTGTAATCTGTGATTACGATATTTTAGTTGAAATTAGGACACGTTAGTTGGGAAATTAGAAGTACCCAGTGAGATGATTACAACTACAGTTAGGTATTAAAACGTAATCGATTATGTATAACCACATGAGATTATCCTTCTATTGCATGTATTTGAGCCAATTGATTACCCGTGTATGCAAATGAGACTCCAAAATAGGACACCAATGTTGGTGAGAACCTGGTGAACTAAATTCACCCATCACATGAACATCATCACCATTCTGTTTCCTTAAGCAGACATGTACACCAAGTTGAACAATTATTGCAGTGTAGTGATGGATATAATAAATATATTTATTTCACTTTATTTACTTGAACTTTAAATTTGGATTGATTAGAACTCGAAGCAAACATTTCTATAAAATAGTACCATAAGCAAATAAGTATCGCCCAATCATAAATAGAATTTGAGAAGTTTTAGAAATTACAAATTTACAGTTGAACAAACGTAATAATAAATTTTATAACATTTATAGAAAAGTTACTACAAAATCCGGATTAAAACCAGCTAAGACAACCAATACTACATAAATGCTAGTCTGAACCATTAGTGTTGCTCGGTTGACCACCTTGCATTATCTTCGTTACATTCCTAATAATTTTTCTGTAATTATATTTTATTGCCTTTTCGGTTGACTCTTTGCTTTTCTTAATCATAGCAACGATTTGATCCTGTCTTTCGTTGAGTCGTTGCAAGCATCCAATGATCCGACGATGTTCCAACGATGTTCCTCGGTGTGCTCCTCCACTCGCATAGCCACGTGATCGGATTGCGTAGGGAGTCGGGGGGTGGAACCA
>JAYMTB010000917.1:0-12216 GCA_036897585.1 Francoa sonchifolia
TACATACAATGCAGGATGCTGCATAATTGGCTTGTCCAAGGGTGCATGGTGGGCAGCACAGGTGCGAGACTATGGCATAGGTCATGCGTGCATAGCAGGCAGCACAAGCATGCGGCATTTGCGCAGGCCAAACATAGACATCAGGCATTAGGCGCGACACTGGCACATACCAAGTGTGCACATCAGGTGTGGCATTGGCTACATCAGATGAGGCATTGCGCTGGCAGAGCGTGCACATCAGGTGAGACATTGGCACATACCAAACACGTATATTAGGCACGACATTGGCATAGGGCCATGCCCACACATCAGGCAGCATGACCACGTGGCATTGGCACAAGGCCAAGCGCGCGCAGCGAGTGTCATGGGTAGGCAGCAGCACACACGCATGGGCGTGGCATGGGTACGCAACACTCCAACAGGCAGACATAGAGACTATGTGGTTGTTGCTTGGCCCCATTTTACTTGTCTGATTTTTGTTGGTAGTTGGCAATAGTTAGGGTCATGCATAACTACCGTCCGATTTTAAATAAAGGGATGCGATTGGTCAATGTTCTTGGTAGTTAGGGCTGTTAATTATTACATAGTATGTATAAATAGCCAAGACTATTTGTTATTTATTTGTTGAATTCCTGGCTTTGTGAAGTTTTTAATATTGGTTGATTAATAAAGTTTGGATCAGATTTTCTTTAGTATTTGTTTTCTTTTATTTGTTCCTTTAGTCAGATTTGTTTGTGATTGTTAAAAGTAAATGAACTAATGAGGATTAGGGCCACATAGTGTTGAAAAGTTTCAGATTTGAACAAGAACGCTGTGACACTCTAGACTCAAATAAGATCACTATATGACGTAACACTAGTAATCTAAATTCTGTTACTTTGATTCTATTGATCTCAATTAAATATTTTCTAAATCCTGCAAAAAATATAGAGAACATAATGACTTCAACTGATAGCAAAGTTGGATGTTAGTTGAATCTACAGATAAAACTTCCTGGTATTGTATCAAAGGAGTTGAACTCTGCCTACATCTGGGATGGAGAAGTAATTACTTCTCTTTGCATTGAAGTAGAAGACTGAAATAGCAAAAAAGATAGAAAGAAGGTAGCTAATAAATTGAATTGCTTTTCTTTGTCAACTAAATTTGAAAAAGAAAGAGTCAGATCATCTGATATACAACATAGCCAATTTGAAGTGAGCAATAAGATGATGCCCCATTTGCCAACAGATACACGAGACGATATATAACGCTCACTTTGAGTACTCTATTAGCCTACTCCAGAGGGCCAAAATTAAAATCAATAAGACACTGATTTAACTACAAGTGGGAGGATGAACAAATGAAACTCTCTATTAGCTACTCGTCGTCATCTAAAGTTGCAGCAATGTGCCCGTCCCCTTGCCAGTTGGTCCCAAAGACAGATCATCTGTCTCGGAGATTGGTAATGTGCTGTGAAATATTCCTCCATGCATCCGTACTGACAAAACTTCCAGTTGTGAGAGTATTGGACAGCGTTTGAACTGTTAAATTGCTCAACCCACATTCCCATGCTCACATCTTCCATCTTGAAAAGCTGCCGCAAAAAGGAAATGATACACCTTAGTGGAGAGCTAATTACTTCGAAATAAACAATCCCCAAAGAGAAGATAAAATCAGTGGTACAAACCCTGAGCCTTTTATTGCTATGTTGAGAGACGATAAATTTAGCAATATCACTTGAAATTATATAGCCAGGCCCATTAGCATATGGAGGATAGACTTCTTCCGGCCACTCCTGTTACATTAGATAGTAATATCCTTCAGACAGACAGACAGCATATCAAATGTAAGACAGCCTCAATAGATGTATCTTCTTTAGCTCCTATACATATTAATTTTTTTTAAAAAACACACGCAAGCAAAACAGCAGCTTCAGTAGCAACAGAAAACTTGGCTGGATGTAAGACGTGAAATACCCATCTGCCTCATGATCCTAACCCACAAAAATGAATATATACTGAAGCCAGGAATTTATTGAAATTTAACCACTTTACACCATTAGTAATTGTTGCACCTTGTTTGAATATACAATGAAACATTTATTACATTTACAGGTACTTTTTATATAATAAATAATGTCTTCTTTTGTCTTCCATAACGTTATAAAATATCATGTTTTCATTCTTTACAATATATACTTTCACTTCTAGGACTAGTCCATGGTCTTTCGGAAGAAATACTTTGATGCTATACCAAACTTCAGAAACTAAATAGTAAAATCTATATCAATTGTTTCAATTAATCATCAAGCTAATGAAATCATGGATGGACTGTTACTCCTTTTGTGTAGCCACAATAAATAAAAAAAAATTATTTTTTGAAAAAATAAAATAAAATAGATATTCTGCAGTTGAAACCCAAAACTCTGAAAATCAGGATCAGATTGTGGAAATAAACTTATCATAACAAGTAATTAGTTAACTCAAAAAATTTCGTAAATGCTTGATATTTGCATACCTCATAAGTGACTGCCCATTTTCCACTTCTCAGAGGGCGATGCAAAAGGTTGAGATTACCCATATAGAGGGACCTTCTGGGAGGGACGCCATCAATTTCTTTTAAGACAGTGTCCACTCTCACAAATGTGTCATCATCACATTTCATGATGTATTCAACTGTCACATTCTGTACCTGCATGGTCGGTGAGCTAAGCTATTGAACGATCAAATGTAAACTCGATGCAAGACCCAACATATCCAATGTAGTACTTATATCGAAGGGATCTCATGAAAGGGAAACTTACCCCAAACTCACAGATGGCAATAGTTTTAAGAACCACGAGCTCATACCGATCCATAAATGGCAAAATCACAACATCGCCAAAGTAATCAGCTTCCTTCTTCAGCACCGCATTCACCTCCTTCCTTGGATTCTAAATTTTGGTTTCATCAATGGGTAGAAAACAGAAACACCATTTAGAAATTTTTTTTAATAAAGCATCGTTAAAAACGAGAATAGAAAAGGAAATGAAAAACATGATACTGAAAGCCATTGAAATTTGTTAGAAAGATAAAAAGAGTACAAAGATAGGATTATTGCTTTACATATATTTCCCCAAATACCGATATACTAAAGTGACATACACTGAACTAACTTCATCCATAAATGTCAACAAGAAAAATGAGACTTTTGCTATAGGAAAAAATTTATACCTCGTGTCAAATTGAAGGACTATATGTGCAATTTCCACAAATTTAACTATAAAATATCCAATACACTGTTTACGTGTACCCAAAACCAACTACATCAAACCCATGGGGTATTCCTCCCAACAGTTTGTCAAATCCCAAAGGTGAAACTCGAAGAACTTTGCCAGTTAATTGTCCTAATAAATATACAGCGTTTCACAAGAACATCTACATTCTATGATGTAGCATATGCACGGCACAATACATGATAAACCATAATGATAACTCTCACTCTACCAGCTAATTTCATGTTATCCCTTGCAACTATTAATTTTGTAATTTAACATCCCATATACTACTATATTTAATCACTGTCACTATTTCGTCAAATTTTTAATATTTTTTGCGCAATTGTTCATTAAAACATAGACAATGTCTCCCTACATCACAACTTGGACCTGTAAGCCATCCAACCAAATACAAGATAGAATATATAATTCAATCCACATAAGCATAATTTTATAAAAAGTTCTGGAATCAGATAAACAGAAGAGTACGATATTGAACAAAAAAAAGTATCAAATGGGAGTTAAGCATTAGAAATATGTGATTTTAAGGGTAGTTCAAGGGGTGGCACTATGGTTTAGCTGCTAATATATATATAGATGCCCAACAAACACACATATATATATAAAAAAAATCTATTCATCAAGAAAGAATACTTAAAAGGTTATATATAACTAAATATTGTATTGGCAAGATACTTCTCTTGTGATATGAGAATATGCCATCAAGATATTTACATTTACTGCATATACATTATAGCATACGATGCTATCTAAAGACGATCCTAGCAATATGGACTACGTGTGTAGTTCTTAATTATCTCTCCTTTTCTTGGCTTTAGATAGAGACAAAACATTGATCTTATGAAACATTAGAGACACCCTTTGATCCGAACATTTAACCCATCAACTCTTAACCATCAATAGTTAGTTGAATGTTTTAAGACAAAAGTGCAGAAACCTTACCAAGGCGACAAAGAAACGGACAACTACATTTGAAGACTTGATTGCTGAAGATTGCATCCAAGTTTTTCTAACGGCCATACGTTCTGCAAAGTGATTAGTAGCAGATAGGATACCCATAAAAAGACAAAAAGGGCCCTTAGGTAAAGGAGGGGCTTTCCACTGCTCCGACATTTCCAATGCTCTTTGAGGAGAAAAACTTGGATGAGAGGTGGGAAGAGAGGTAGCATAAACTGAATGAACATCCACCTCTCCTTTAATTACTAAACCAGTTGCATCTTCCAGTGTAAAGCCCTACAAATATCGCAAACATGTGTAATAAGAAATTCAGAAAATGAGACCAAGAAAAAGCTACTCTAAAAATTCGTATATCATCAAAGATTACTGTCAAAAGTAGATACAAGCGGGCGTGAAAGAGGAACGTCCATCGTAGTACTAAGATGATCATAATACACTAATTTTGTAGATGCAAAACCTTTGGGGACCTCTTTTTGTTAGTGGAGTAGCTTTAAAAAGCAGAAGACGGTGTTTCAATGTGTCTTTGTAAGATGTAAAATATTCCAAGCCAAACACATAAATAAGTGAAGGATAAAATCTACAAAATATCTTTATATAATTGTTTAGGACAATCATGATTAATAATCTCAAGCAACATACCGTACGGTAGGGAAATGAAGTCACATGTCGACCCCCAACATTAATATGGTAGCCATCAACACCAGCACGGATGGTCAGAATAAACAGTCTACCCTCGACAAAAGAAAATGGCCAGGTAACTTCTGGTTTCTGCGCACGCCCTATAAATCGCTTGAACCATGAGGTTGTCTTTGACTCCTTTGTGTCTGAAATCTCATTTCGCATCCATTTTTCGCACCTCAGATATCCATCAACTGTCAAAAGAGTCTAGTTTAAAAAATATAAAAATAAAGATACAACTAGAACATAATTTACAGAGTAAAGATGACAGAGAGGAAAGTTAAAGACAAAAGTCACAATGTTATGTGCATGAAACAAAAGAAGATTTTTAAGGAGAATTTGAAAGTTCCTGAACCTTCCTACATAACATGCAAGTAGAACAACATGACTATTCAGCAAGAACACCATCAGATATTAGAAAACGATCATATATGAATATATACAGATGCAACAAATACACACGCGCATAGATAGAGAGATGTGGGACGATATTACCAAATTAAATAGCACAGTAGAAGTGCTTGGAAATGAAGTTAAGCAACAATACTTAATCATAACTCAGCAAATTCCCTTTGTTGACGAGCTACTGTAATAATGAGCCTAAAGACTTCAACCAAACCAAAAACTAGCCTATATGTAGTACATACGGATCTTTCACATTACTCTATAAGACTTCAGTATCAAATATCACAAACAATTCAGGGAAAAAACCTATCATCTAAAGTAAATCATATCTTCTCCATCACAAGTGAAAATTCACTTCATGATCTGCCCATTCAAAGAACTTGCAGTTTTATATGAGATTAATTCTACGAAAATGAAAAAAAAAACATATTAATGATTTCAGTTTCTCACAGCATCTCTTCAACCTATCATTCCTTTTTGACTCTTTAGAAGTACTGAAACCAGTAGTAGGACAATAGAATTAGAAACTTGTGGGATACTGCACACTAAATATTTCTATGCATGATTCAACAAATACAGCATCAGCAGCAGGTAAAATAAATAAATAAATCAAATCTTGGATTCAATAGAAATAAAAGAAAACAAAAATTTTATACTAAAGTGACTTTTGAGACAAAACCAGTTTGTCGGACTACACACTCATGTACTCTATGCTTAAAAAACATATCATTCCAGTCATACAAGACTGCATCATCTTGTAGTGAGAACAAAACAGTGAAAATATGCTTTTCTTATTTCTCATTATACTGATAATAACAGCACTGATCCAATTGTATTTCATACTAAAATTTAAGGATTCAGTCAAAACTTTACACAAACGCCCAACGTTATATCGATAAATCCTACGATGCCTTATACATCAAGGCATGAGTTCTCACGAAAGTGAGTCCCAGCATCAACCGACAACTCCTTTCCCCAGAGCCTCCTCTCAAGGGAACTCTCAGACACAAATCTTCAATGTTTCTAAAACATGCAATTCAACACCTTCTATTCCCTACTGAACTTCTTACCAATTAATCACCCACAAGCATACAATTTTAACCATCTAACATGTTTTAGAAAAACCATCTAATATGTGCACCCAAATAACAGCCCATGATTGCCTTCCCTAACTTACATGTGCATATTCTATTCTGTTTTCTTACAAAACACACTTGTATACTTGTATGATGTTTGGGTAAGGTTATAAAAAAGAAATTAAGAACAAGAATATATGAGGCATAAAGATCTTACCAAGCATGTCAGCATCATTCTTGGAGGGTAAACCATCACACCTTTGAGCTTTCCCCCATTGCATTCTATAGCAGGTATTGTGTTCAATGACTGGTTGACGACTCCAATCTCCTCTTAATCGAGGGTTTAAATGTAGAATCTTGGGCGGATCCTCCCCATCCACTGCCTTTAACCCCTGCAGTTCAACCATAAACTGTGAAACCATAACCAAGGCTTCTCCATTCTTCATTTTTGCAAGCTGAGGCACATACTCCTGATGTGCATGATGGGGTGTTCCCACCACCGTAATAGATGATCCAGCAGCGAGTCCGCAAGGAAGGAACATAATTCTATCCCCCTTTAACAATTCATCCCCACTCATTGATACCCACGATGGACATGACTTAGGCTTCCCTTCAAGTAGATTGTTATCTCTAATCCCATTTACATCAAATTTTACACCAGACTTATACACTTCTTCCCACGCCTTTGATCCCAATATCCAAGCCTCATCTGCCATTCTATCAAGCACTGACAACTCACTAGTGCTATTCCTCCGCCTCAAAATCTCACCTGTAATTCGACCATAACCATTCCTAACCCGCTTCATTGGTTCAGTATGCCCACTTTTGTCCTCTTCCAATGGTTCTTTTGCTGGCGTCAACTGCCTGTTTACATTTTCTTCATCCTCTAATTTCCGGTGGACTGTATCCTTATAATCAGAACCAAGCAAAGGGTTGGCTAATTGGGCCTCAGTCTCCCCTGTCACTGACCCATCCAGTCCCACGTAACTATCATCCCCATTCAACAAAGCAGCAATCTCCAAAAAATGAGGAAACTTAAATGAAACAAAAATCAAGTATAATGCAGCTATGCCCAACAACCAATGCGATAACTTAAACCTCCTAGGACCAGTGGGTTCTCCTTTTTGCCTCTTCATCATTAATCAATCCAATCAACAAACTACATTACTGCTTAACAAAAATCCAATTTCAGTGGAAACACATGAAATTGTTGGATTTCAAGGAATACCCATTCGAAACCCCCAATTAAGAAGCCAAGAAGAGATCGAACAGAAAATAAAGTTAGTGAAATAGGGAAGTACCGGGTAGATTTGTGGTTGAGCTTCAGAAAAGAGATGCAGCACCCAGATCTATCGATCGATGTTCGTATTAAGGTAGGTTGATTATGAGGGCTTGAATCTCCAACAAAGATGAGAGAAGGGATGTTTTAGTTTTTATGGAAATAATCTAAGGAGCAACCTATTTTGGTTTCATGTTTGGATATTCATACCTTTTACTCGTTAAACTTGACTGGGTATATACTGCTAAGAGAGGAAGGAAAACTTTACTAAAAAATTTCCCAAAATATAAGGGAACTCTCTTGTTTTGTTTTTTTTTTTGGGGTCACATACATGCTGCGCATTTGTGTCAGGGGTATTTCAGTAGTTTCACATTTTAAAATGGACGCTTTGACACGCAAGCATCACAATTTAACCAAGGTTAAAATTATAATTATATTTATATTATAGGGGTAAAAATGCTATTTCATAATGTAAATAAAAAATTATGTATTTTGTCAAATTCAATATTTCAATGGCATTAATCATTAATCATTAATCATTAATCATTAATCACATCCTATACCATTCATGATGTGTAATATTCACCATCCATTGTGGAGATTCTCAAAATATCCTCCTTAGTTTATGAAAATCCAAAAAATAATGTGAAGTCTTTACTAATATAAATGAATGTTTTGCATAAAATCTGAATACATCCTATCCTCATTAGTTTGTAAAGATCCAGAAAATGAAGCAAAGTCTTTACTAATTTAGAAGAAAGTTTTGCATAAAGTGTGAACAAACCCTCGTTAGTTTATAAAAATTCAGAAAATAAATCAAACTTTTCACTAATATTGAACAAGGTTTTGTACAAAATGTGAACAATATGTATATTAATTAATACGGTGGAGAATCTCTAAGAAACCATATTTATTTTAAATAATACATAGTAAAAATTCACAAACAAAAGTTTGAATGTCCAACAATACAAAATGAGTTTTATCCCAAAAATGTGTGCAATATAAACAAATCATAATATAATGGTGTGTATGAATTTAAACGATGTCAAATAAAAAATATTGATAATCAATTACATGTATAAATTTGTTAATATCATAGCGTATATTAATAGAAGTTATTTTTACAACTTAACTCAAAGTCACGTGTTTAAATTTGACATGCTTTTGGTGGTGGTTGGGTTGGAAAATCCCAATAACAATTAGACGTGTCCTACATAAATTCCAAAAATAAGGTTACCTCGAATGCGTTTAGTTCAGCATTGGAAAAAAATTGATCATTACCAATAAGTTGCAACATTGATGGAGCATATTGTACACTTGAGAATTGGCTTTTTTTAGCTGTTCTCATTTCTCTCACCCTGCTTGAGGTGCATGCCTGTCGGATCCTATGGAAATTGAAAAAAAGTTAAGATACATTAGGGAAAATAAATTTGCAAACACTAACATACATCATTATTGTTTTATACATATTTGTACTAGTCTCTCCCTAGTTTTGAAAATTTATTTTTTACATTCTCAAAGTGCCCTTTAAATCTCCAGTTCTACACCTCTCTTGGTTTGACAGTAGGTTGACCTAAAATTTGAAACCAATTGTCATTGGTGATCCTCTGCATCGAAATATCGCTACGAAGTGGATTGTTGTGCACTGTCATTTTACTAAAGAGTTCGTCTAGTCTCTCGTTTCCATGATCATAGTGGTAGAAACAATCTGTCTAGCTTCTTCATTCCCATTAGTTCTATGCACCATATTGTATGCATTTTTCATTATACTATTTCAGAAAACTATATCAGCTTCTTTTGGATCAGCAATGATGGATCCGAAGGGTAATACTTGTAAAGTCTTTTCTTTGCATCTTTTGTCCATCTATGAGCGTGATATATTGTTCTGGAATGCTAAATTCAAATTGATTATTCAAGGCATCTAGGGCATGCGAACAAGGAATATTAAGAGTGACAAATTTACTTCGACTACGTGACATGTTCTTTGTATTCGAGTCATAGTTCAAAATATAGGGGATTCAAATTGGAGAAAACCTTGAAGACGGCTGAATTGAAGATTGGAGAAATCGAAGAAGGAACGAGTCGATTGATGACCGAAAACTTCCAGATTTGATCTTCTCTTTACTCTTTTATGATCATGAACATATTTATTGATTGTTTAATTAGTTTGAACATCAACTAAACATATTTATAGAGGATTAATGTAGCCGACTATATTTGTTATGATTTAATGTTCAATTTTGCATTCTTTTTAATCTCTTTACTCAACATATTTAAATTATCTGCGCTTATAATTTTCTATGGCTTAGCTACCCATGGAATGAATTTGATATTTAAGGTTAGCACTCGAGAGAGGCAATCTTAGATAGGACCATGGATAATCATAACCTAAGATGAGTGGGCGATCAAGAGATGCCGATTCTTATGAAGTCTACCCAGGGAATCACAGAACATTAATGCATCCTTATTAACATGACCTTGAATAGAGTTATCGGGTTGGTGATTATTGGATAGATTCGTCTGCACTCGAGAGAGGGAAGAATTAAATTAGGATTCTCGACTTAGACATTAAGATAGAAATATTTGAATGCATGAGAAAAACAAAAAATTATAATTACTAGTTAGGTGAAATCAGTACAATAGATCATACTCATAATCAATTTATCTTTAATTGTTTTACCAGTTTGTTTCCAATTTAATTATTTTTATTCAAAATCTTATATTTTATTTTAGTCTAGTTAAAATTAGGTTTATTAATTTATTAATTAGCAGATTAAACACACAATATCTGTGGGTTCGACATCCTATTTTTATATTTATACTAAAACTTGAAACCGTACGCTTGCGATTATTTTTATTACGATAATATTGCGTACATCACCGCCCGTCAATTGAATTTCCAGTTATGCCCAATCCACCAATCCCAACCATACATCCTCTTCGAAAGTTTTGTAAATAGTATGTGTGTACACTACTAATGCATATTTTAAAGATGACCGTTTTTTATTGGATATGATGCTTTGTCTGATGACATTTATAGTCCTCCTCTGCCTCATTTGTCCGCCATCTAAGAAACAATTTCTCAAAATTTAATACAAACTCAATGAGACTCTCGTAGACTTCTTTACTAAGTCATTCAACACATTATTCGTACCAGCACTGTGTTGTGAAGATTTAATATCTCCATCAGAGTTACTTTTGTTAAGACCTGAACACCACCGTTGATGAACTTTATATATATTAGCTAGCCACTTGTGGTTTTGAAGATTGAATGTAACAATCATATTTGCCTAGGTTTCTTCAAACTCTGTCTCTGTTTCACAATCATACATGCATCTATTGAACCATTTTTAAAATTCTTTGTTTGACTTTAGTCCACTCAAGTGTAACAACGCATTTTTTGAAATATGCCATAAACAAAGGCAGTGCACAGTGTTTAGTAAAATAGACTCAATAGCCCTTACGATAGCCTGGTCATGATCTCTAAAAATTGTTTGTGGTGGTTGGTGACCCATTGACCACATAAATGCTTCGAACAATCATTCAAATGACTCAATTGTTTCATCATTAAAAAATGCACATCCAAACATGGCATTTTTCCAATGATAGTTAACTCCGATAAATGGCGCACAAATTAAGTTATACCTATTTGTCCGGTAGGTAGTGTCAAATACTACCATGTCACCGAAAAAATCATAATCTAGCATTGACCTGCCTGCCCCCAAAAAAAATTTAATGCTCGTCCGCTATCATCATATTGTGCTTCCTTATAAAATAAAGTGGATTCCTTGTTTGATCTCTCGTGAAAATAATTACTCAAGGAATTCATGTCGCCACCTCAATTAATTTATTTTTCTTATTGTTCATGTAGTTGTAACAATCCTTTCGAGTAAACCCCAAATTGTGCGGCCCTCCACTTTCATTGACCAGATATGAGAATGCATCAGCCGTCTGAATTCCAGCATTCACAATGAAATTTAAAATGACACCCTTTTTTGCTATTAATTTACGTGTTGACCATACTAAATATGATTGTCAAGTTGGTGTTAGTTCATGATTATGTTCCTCAAAAAATTTTGTTACCACCCAAATACCATTATCATTAACCTTGTAGTTTATCATTGTTAGGCACCTTGTTCGAGTGTGAGCATCCATCTTCGAAACGTTCATTATTTTTAAAACCTTCCTTCGTGCAATAGTAAGACTTAATTCGTACAGTTGTAGTTTTGTTAAAATAATATTTCTTCAATTTTCTTACACTAAATCTGATACTATGTGCATATTCGTAATACATTTTCTTAGCAATAGTGTCACTTGTTACGACTTGTCTGACAAATGGGATAACTACCCTACTACCCAGTCCACCTTGTGATCTATCATCTACCATTTCGGCAAATCCAAAATTTGGAAATTCCGTATTTTTCATATTCCCTGTATCATTTGAATAAAATGCATAGGAAGATTACATAATTTATATATATTTTTTTGAATAAATGTACATGAGTAGAAAGTTTAGCCATAATTTTTTTTTGGCATAATTATTTGTTAATATATATATATATATA
>JAYMTB010000918.1:0-12215 GCA_036897585.1 Francoa sonchifolia
TGCAGGGGTGACTGTTGTGGTGGATCCAGCATTTGATGTGGGTTACCGAATTGTAGTGGTACCTTAGAGGGGAACATACCTTGCTGGTGAGCCATTGTTGTTGCTGCAGCTGCTGCCTGATGTTGCATGAAGTATCCTCCTTGTTGCATCTCAGGATGTGGGGTCATATAGGGCGACATTGTTGGCTGAGCCTCTGGTTGGGCATCAGCGATTGCAGCTAAATACATCAAATTATTTTGAAGCTGAGCTTGGTACTGTGCACAATCAGCAAGTTTTCCAACATTTTGATTGTCCAATAATGCCAGGATCAACTTTTTGTTCTCATCTAGGTACTTCTGAATCTGCTCGGTGGTGATATTTGAAGGCGGAAATGAAGGCATCAAGGGGATCATATGCGGTGGCTGCTGCATCCTTCTCAGTTCGTACTTCTTACTCAAATCAAAACCCTAACCCAGTAGTAACTGTAAGCAAAAGAGTGAGAGGATTATTCTCTGTAATTGATTACCCATAGATTGTAGAAATGTTTTGAACAACCATTCAAATTATTCGGTCGTTTCGTCAATCAAAAAGCCACATCCAAACATTACACTTTGCTAATGATGATTGATTCTAACAAACGGCGCTCATACCAAATTATATTTGTTTGTTCGATATGTGGTATCAAATATAATAACATCTCCAAAGCAATCGTAGTCTATCCTTTTGTTGTTGTCTTTCAGTTAACATAGTTATTAAAGCGTTAGTATCACCTCCCTCAATAGTCGCCATTTTTTGTATGCTTAAGAAATTATAACAATCTTCTTGGTTAAAACCCAGATGCTCCCGACCTCCACATTCGCTTTCCATGTACGAGTATGTATCAATTGGACGTATGCTTGTATTTAGCATTGAACTTAACACTGCTCATTTCTCAACCGTTACTTTGCGAGTGGGCCGGAGTAAATGTGCTTGTTCTGGATTTGGCAATTCATGGTTATGCTCTTCTATGATATGACTAACTTTTTGTGCGACTGAACACAAACGAAATCATTATTGTGCAGCTGGTTCGAGTATCATGCCTATAATGCCAGTCTACCGATGTAGTTCTTTTTGCTAGAGTATTGTCTTTACACCCACGTTTTGAGCAACAATAATCCATTCGCCTAACACTTGTGGACCCATGAAAGTAATATTTTTTCTCTTTTCGAACACTAAATCCAGCACTATGCGCGTACTGACAGTATAACTTGTACGCAGCGGCCTCACTTTCCAAAAATTTCCCTACCACAGGCTTAACCACGTGCTGCATTATCATGTGCGAGGGTGAATTCATTCTTTGCAGTATTGAGGTGGTGATATCAAATATTTCATCCCCATCATCTTGCATAACGACTTTAGCACTATCGAATTCCATATTTAATTATGATAGCGAACATAATCTGCAATTCATTAGGCAATTTAAATTACCGTTGATTTCATGGTATACAGAGAACTAAAGTAAACTAGAGATTGATGTCCACATGTATAAATTTGAAGGTACCACATGATGCCATTAAAATGACTTTAGGAACTTCATCTTCGGCTAAAGCACGTTGTTCAAGGACTGTTGCCGCAAGGTCAATGCACAAAAAAGTTCCAAATCATTTTCTTGTCTGGTCGTACACTACTGAAAAAGGAATGAAGAAAAAATTTCAGAGAATGATCAAGTAAAAATGTTGAACTGTCAATCCAACGACATTTTGCAGTATATATTTGATGAATTCTTGCCAGGAAGGTAAAGTTTCATAATATTGATTCAACGTAATTCATTTATGTTTCTTTATTTGGATAAGAAATCACTTTCAATTTATGTCGCAGTGAGATTCTGTCTAGCACACGACTCAGATTCGTAGATAGAAAGAACATGCTCACTTTGTGGTCGCGGTGCCTTATAGAAGACAGTGTAATTACATTCAGGCTCTAGTCTCTATTCATTTTAGCAACATAGGGTGCATTTTATTTCTTATCAATTGACAGATATTGAAACATCTATGCCAACTTCGTACTGTACGAGAGAGTAAGGCAGGAAAAACTTTGTGGAATTGGTACTTTCCAAGCTAGTTTTCGGTATGTATACTCGCAATTGTTTGAATACTTATGTGCTCTATTTGTATGTCACAACAAATATTTAATGCGTTGAAATAGTAATATTCGCATCATTATTTGCAATTCAATATTTTGCATTCGAAGAAGTATGATACATCTAAATGTACTGCCGAGTTTAAATACTACATGTCTCCATTGGAATAGTGTGAGAAGGTAATGAAGATACACCGAGTTTTGTGTAATACTATAAGTGACACATATGACTAACAATGTAAATATTGATGGTAGCAGATTTTTTTCATTCTTAACAAGGTTGGTGAGCATTGGTTTGCTTGCGTGAAGAACATGAAAGTACAGAAGATAGTCATATTGGACTCAATGAAGCCATGTGTGAAGAGTACTACCATGCGATCTAGAAGAACGGTAATGGTGATGTAGGTTGTGAGTTTCTCTGCGAATCCTTTTTTCGGCATATGCATCTTCATTCATACATCAAATGCATTACTGTTTACTAACATGGAGGTTCGATTATTTCATTTATTAGATTAAATTTATGGACAAAATGTTCATTTGTGATTTATTGCCAAATTTATTATTGCAAAAGTTTTGCCTCGGGATTCATAAGAAGGTGTCGCAGCAGAAAAATGGATAAATTTTCTTGTGCATTAATATAGAAACTATTTTCACATACATACAAGTATTGTACTGATAGAAACAAAAAATATGGTGTATATTGTCAAAACTCATGCAAGCATGATTGTGGGGTCTTTGTGTGAAGTTTATGGAAATGCTTGACAATTATTATACGTCAATGGTAATCAATTACATTTTTAAAAATATGTTTTAATTGCTTTAAGACTTTGGGTGATTTGTACATTTTCATGCAATATGATGTGATTAACAAATTATTTTTACCAAGACAAGTGCTTCATGACGATGCTCAAGGAGAATTAGCTTTGAGTCTGGTAAGACATGAACATAATGACGAATGTGTTAGATTATAGAACAAATGCCAACAATATAACATTCAATTGCAAGCTCGTCAAAAGTAACCGATTATTTCAACCAAACTATTTGACATGTAACCACCACCACCGACACTTTATGTACGAAAACATACTTGGTGCAATCTGTAACACATTTATATTTCTCTAACTCGACTTTGGACCAACTTCATATAGTCTATATGATAAACTAACATGTACAGTCTTTCATCTTATGTTAATGAAATTTTGTACACTTTTATACGTCATCATTGTTTACTCAAGCTTTGTTTGCCATTACAAAACAAATAGTAGGAAACTACAACAATCCACAACAAATATTGTCACTGAAAATTATTTCAATCCATGGAATGTCATTCTATTTATTTCTATTGCATAAGTATTTGGTCTAATCGATTACATAATACACTAATCGATTAGGTTATGTCAGTCTTAATAAAAAAAAACAATCTGATGTCGTGTAATCGATTATTCCCAAACTCTAATTGATTAGTTGGACACAGTGCATTACATGTCAACTATAATAGAATACATTTCAACACCTAATCGATTAGGTTATTTTTTTTTAATAAAAGATGCAATTTTAATAAAATTTTCCAAAAAATACATCAACTTTGACTAGGAGACCCAGAAACGAGGAAAAACTCACCTAGCCAAAGCAGAAAAAACCTGTGGCTAAGCTAGGCATTATGATGCATAACCAATCAAGCTAAGCAACAAAGCCTTATGTAACCTATCTATCTATCAAAGAGAGGTGCAAACATCAAGCACATAAAAGGTGCATGCAAGCACTGCTAGCTAAAATCTATTCATTTTTTCTACGTAAATGTGGGAGCCCTGCTATATCCTGCTTAAGAAGCACTTTGATGGAATGATCGAGAAGAGACTTAGAATGGACGTGAGAGTGTCCGGTCAGGGAGGTGTTAGAACAGATTGTTCTGGAACACCAGTTAGCACACGTATGCGAGTATGAATGCAGTACTGAAAATAAACGACCCAGCAAAATGTTCACGCAGTTCGGTGCTCACACCTACTTCTACGGGGCCTCGCCCAGATTCAACAATGTTTCACTATGAAAATAAAGATTACAAGCACTAATCGGGTTTATACAGATTTGGACTCACCCTCCTAAACTCTGTCATCGGCGATTGTAAACTTACAGTGAAACCTAAAAACATGTCCCTTCTTGTTCCCTCTACATCCCTAAAGAAAATAGGAAAGCTTGTTACTCAAACAAGCAAGCGATACGAATAAGAGTTCTTGAGGGCAAAACGCCATTCCTTCATAAAGTTGTTGACTTGAAGAATCTTCGTGAACGGACGTGTAATTGGACTGAAATTCCCTTTGAAGAGCACGACTTCTTGATGAATTGATTTCAGTTACCCATCAATGAACCGAATAATCCCTTTAAATAAATCATGGAATTCTTCAATAAAATATATCGGTTCAAAATTTAAATAAGGAAAGATTATTTTCAAATAAAATATCTCAGTTCAAAAATCAAACCTTTCCTTAATTCTGGGAAGATATTTTCTATAAATATCTCGATTTAAAAATCAAATCGTTCCTCAAATCTAGTTTCCATAATTCCGAGAATTCTTGATGATATTTGTCCGATATTATCAACTAAATATTCTTCTAATAATTCACATTAAATCTTCATATCAGAATATTGAGCGGAAGTCAAAACGTCAAAAATAATGCCAATACAGTGTTGCTTCAAAACTTATTTTAACAGGACACACATGAGAAAGTAAATGAGTGCCCCTGTTTGGCGAGAGCATCGGCAATTTGATTTCTTTCCTGATGAATATGCTCCAATCTTGAGTAGTCTGAGTGTATGATGCAATACATAACTATTACTAATTCACTAAATGATGCATTACATGTCAAATATAATCGCTTGTAAAAGTTACAACTCAATCTGTAAAATCTTACAACCAAATGTGTGAATTTTACGATAGGAATTTACAAGGTGATTTTTGAGGTTGTAAAGTTTCACTCATTGGGTTGTAAAATCCACACATTAGCTTGTAAAAAGCTATTTAGAACTCAATCTATAAAATTTTATAACCAAATGTGTGGATTTTACGACCAAATTTGTAGGAATTTACAACATGATTCTAGAGGTCGTAATGTTTCACTCATTGGGTTGTAAAATCCACACTTTTGCAGGTAATATCCACATATTCTCTTGTAAAAATTGTTTACAACTCCATCTGTAAAATTATACAACCAAATGTGTTGATTTTACTACCAAATGAGTAGGAATATATGTTTCTTGAGGTCGTAAAGTTTCACTCATTGGGTTGTTAAATCAAAACATTTACTTGTAAAAGCAGTTTACAACTCCATCTATAAATGTTTACCACCAAATCTGTGGATTTTACTCCCATATGTGTAAAAATTTACGACCTGATTCTTGAGGTCGTAAAGTTTGACTCATTGGGTTGTAAAATCCACACATTTTCATGTAAGATCCACACATTTGCTTGTAAAAGATTTTTACAACTACATTTGTAAAATCTTACAACCAAATGTGTAGGAATTTACGACCTGATTCTTGAGGTCGTAATGTTTCACTCATTGGTTGTAAAATCCATACATTTGCATGTAAGATCCACACATTTCCTTGTAAAAGCTATTTACAACTCAATATGTAAAATCTTACAACCAAATGTGTAGAAATTTACAACCTGATTCTTGAGGTCGTAAAGTTTCATTCATTGGGTTGTAAAATCTACACATTTAAATGTAAGATCAACAAATTTGCTTGTAAAAGCTATTTACAACTACAACTATAAAATCTTACAACCAAATATATGGATTTTACGACCTAATGTGTACGAATTTACGACATGATAAAAAAATACTTTTATGGAAGAAGGGCGAGAAGGGAGAGAAGAGGGATTGGTAGTTGCCTAGCCGAGGAACTTGAGGCCGACATTCAGAGTGCGGTCCCGGAGTTCAAGACGATTGTTGAGTCATAATGTTTCACTAATTGGGTTATAAAATTCACACATTTGCATATAAGATCCACACATTTCCTTGTAAAAGCTGTTTGCAACTCAATTTGTAAATTCTTACAACCAAATATGTAGGAATTTACGACCTGATTCTTGAGGTTGTAAAGTTTGACTCATTGGGTTGTAAAATCCACACATTTGCATGCAAGATCCACACATTTGCTTGTAAAAAGTGTTTACAACTTCATCTGTAAAATCTTACAACCAAATGTGTGAATTTTATGACCAAATGTGTAGGAATTTATGACCTAATTCTTGAGGTCGTAAAGTTTCACTCATTGGGTGGTAAATACATTTGCATGTAAGATACACACATTTGCTTGTAAAAGCCGTTTACAACTCCATCTGTAAAATCTTACAACCAAATGTGTAGGAATTTACAACTTGATTTTTGAGGTCGTAAAATTTCACTCATTGCATTGTAAAATTGATAGTGAGCAAATATGTACCGATTTTCACTACCTTTTTATGCTTATTTTGATTTTAATTCTTGAGATTTTAGATAGTTTATATATGTTTTTATGTAAGCTTATATAGATGCGAAAAAACGTGGTTTAAAACGGCAATTATTGAAAAAATTGAAGAAAGTTGATAAAGAAGAAAAGACGCGAGCGTTTGGAGGCATGACAGAAGAAAAATGATCAAGTAACAGGGCATGGGCTGAAGCCAAGTGTCGCGGTGCCACTCATGGGCGCCGTGGCGCCGCCTGCATGAAGACACAAGGCTGAGAGCAGGCGCCGCGGCGCCCACTCGTGCCGACCCACGAGATTTTCTGATTTTAGGGTTTTTGGATCCCTAATCATTATGGGCCTTGAGCCCACGCCTCCTACTCTATAACTAGGAGTTTTATCAACACAATTAAGGATCTTTGGAAGAATTGAGAGCCATCGCGAACACCAAGAAGGATTCAAAGAAGGAGCGAATCGTTTGACAAACGAGAATCAATCCAGATTTGATCCTTTTTTCTATCCTTTTATGACGTTGAACATGTTTAACTTTTTTTTCAATTTATTGATTATGAACTAAACTTTTGTTATCTAGAGGATTGATGTAATCTATTGGAAATCTATGAAATAAAGAGTTGATTCTAATATTTCTCTTTGCTTAACGGGGACTATAGTTATTGAAACACATTGTTGAATCAGAAGTCTAATATTAGGCACTACACCAAATGTAATATTAGGTTTGACCACAGGTAACTATAGCATAAGGCGCAGTGAAGAAATCGAGAGATGTCGCTGGTCTTGTGAAGTCTACATTGGGAATCACAGAAGCGATTGCGTCCTTCACCGATAGATTCCAGACAGACTTGGGTAGTAGAAGGTAGAAATGATAGATTCACCTACTTCATCTGAGGAGCTGAAAGTAATAGAAATCCCGACTTACCCATTGACTAATAGAGATTTCACTTAGGAGAACTTATTTATCATAGGGCACCAATATGGTGAAATCAAAACTCTAGATATCATTAATCATATCTTTTTATCTTTGTTAAACTTTTCAATCTCCATTGATCACTACTTTATTTATTTTTATTAAATTTAAAATCCCAAAAATTTCTATCGTTTATCTGTTCTTTAGTCTAAATTAGTTTAGGGTTAATTAGGTCAGAAGTTAGTAGTATTTTTATCACAACCCCTATGGGTTCGACATTCTAACTTAATTACTATACTAAAACTTGACTTGTACACTTGCGGTAATATTTGCGAACATATTTTTGCGTATCAAAATCCACACATTTGCATGTAAGACCCACACATTTTTTCTAAAAGTTATTTACAACTCCATCCATAAAATCTTACAACCAAATATGTGGATTTTACGACCAAATGTGTAGGAATTTATGACCTGATTCTTGAGGTCGTAAAGTTTCACTCATTGGGTTGTAAAATCCACACATTGGATTGTAAAAATTGTTTACAACTCAATCTGTAAAATCTTACAAAAAAATGTGTGGATTTTACGACCATATGTGTCAATTTAATGACCAAATATTTAGGAATTTACAACCTGATTTTTGAGATCGTAAAGTTTCACTCATTGGGTTGTAAAATCCACACATTTGCGTGTAAGATCGACACATTTGCTTATAAAAGCTATTTATAATTACATCTATAAAATCTTGCAACCAAATGTGTGAATTTTATGACCAAATGTGTAAGAATTTATGACCTGATTCTTCAGGTCGTAAGGTTTCACTCATTGGATTGTAAAATCCACACATTTGCTTATAAAAGTTGTTTACAACTCCATCAATAAAATCTTACAACCAAATGTGTGGATTTTAAGACCAAATGTATAGAAATTTACTACCTAATTCTTGAGGACGTAAAGTTTCACTCATTCGGTTGTAAAATCCACACATTTGCTTGCAAAAGTTGTTTACAACTCAATTTGTAAAATCTTACAACCAAATGTGTGAATTTTACTACCAAATGTGTAGTAATTTTAGAACCGATTCTTGAGGTCATAAAGTTACACTCATTGGGTTGTACAATCCACACATTGCATGTAAGATCCACAAATTTGCTTGTAAAAGTTGTCTACAACTTCATCTATAAAATCTTACAACCAAATGTGTGAATTTTACGACCAAATATGAAAGAATTTATTACTTGATTCTTGAGTCATAATGTTTCACTAATTGGGTTGTAAAATCCACAAATTTGCATGTAAGATTCACACATTTTCTGGTAAAAGTTTTTTACAACTCAATCTATAAAATCTTACAATCAAATATGTAGGAATTTACAACATAATTTTTGATATCGTAAAGTTTCACTCATTGGGTTGTAAGATCAACACATTTGCATGTATGATCCACATATTTGCTTGTTAAAGCTGTTTACAACTCGATCTATAAAATCTTACAACTAAATGTGTGGATTTTACGATCAAATGTGTAGGAATATACGACCTGATTCTTAAGGTCGTAAAGTTTCATTCATAGGGTTCTAAAATCCACACATTTCCATATAAGATCCACACATTTGCTTCTAAAAGTTGTTTACAACTCAATCTGTAAAATCTTACAACCAAATGTGTGAATTTTACGACATGTTGTGTAGGAATTTACAACCTAATTCTAGAGGTAGTAAAGTTTCATTTATTGGGTTGTAAAATCCAAATATTTGCATGTAAGATCCACACATTAGCTTGTAAAAGTTGTTTACAACTCAATTGTAAAATCTTACAACCAAATGAGCTGATTTTACGACCAAATGTGTAGGAATTTACAACTTGATTCTTGAGGTCGTAAAGTTTCACTCATTGCATTGTAAAATCCACACATTTGCATGTAAAATCACACATTTTTTTTATAAAGTTGTTTACAACTCCATCTGTAAAATCTTTACAAAAAAATATTTTAATTTTACGACCAAATGTGTAGGAATTTATGACCTGATTCTTGAGGTCATAAAGTTTCATTTATTGAGTATCAAAACATTTGCATGTAAGATCCACACATTTGCTTGTAAAAGTTGTTTACAACTCTATCTGTAAAATCTTTCAACCAAATGTGTGGATTTTACTACCAAATGTGTAGGAAATTACAACCTGATTTTTGAGGTCGTAAAATTTCATTCATTGGGTTGTAAAATTCACACATTTGCATGTAAAAGATGTTTCCAACTCATTTTGTAAAATCTTACAGCCAAATATGTGGATTTTACTGCCAAATGTGTAGGAATTTACGACTTGATTCTTGAGGTCGTAAAGTTTCACTCATTGTGTTGTAAATCCAAACATTTTTTTGTAAAATCTGTTTACAACTCCATGTGTAAAATATTACAATCAAATGTGTGGATTTTACTACCAAATTTGTAGGAATTTACGACATGATTCTTAAGTCGTAAAATTTCACTCATTGGATTGTAAAATCCACACATTTGGTTGTAAAAATTGTTTGTCTCCATCTGTAAAATCTTACAACCAAATGTGTAGAAATTTATGATCCAATTTTCAAAGTCGTAAAATTTCACTCACTAGGTTGTAAAATTCACCTATTTGAATGTAAGATCCACACATTGGCTTGTAAAAGCTGTTTACAACTCAATCTGTAAAATCTTACAACCAAAGGTGTAGGAATTTACAAATTGATTCTTAGAGTTGTAAAGTTTCACTTATCTCATTGGGTTGTAAACTTCACACATTTGCATATAAGATCCACACATTTGCTTGTAAAAGCTGTTTACAATCATCTGTAAAATCTTATAACCAAACTTATGGATTTTACGACCAAATGTGTAGGAATTTACGACCTGATTCTTGAGATCGTAAAGTTTCACTCATTGGATTGTAAAATCCACTCATTTGCATGTAAGATCCACACATTTGCTTGTAAAAACTATTTACAACTCAATCTGTAAAATCTTACAACCAAATGTATGAATTTTACGACCAAATGTTGTGGAATTTACGACATGTAAAGTTTCACTCATTGGGTGGTAATTTCACACATTTGCATGTAAGATGTACATTGGTTTGTAAAAACTGTATATAACTCATTATTTAAAATCTTACAACCAAATGTGTGGATTTAACGATCAAATATGTAAGAATTTACAACTTGATTCTTGAGGTTGTAAATTTCACTTATTCGGTTTTTAAATTCCATACATTTGCTTGTGGATGGAGTTGTAAACAGTTTTTAAAATCTTACAACCCAATGTGTGAAATTTATGACCAAATGAATAGGAATTTACGACCACATTTTTTAGGTCATAAATTTTACTCATTCGGTCTTAAATTTCACACAATTGTATGTGATTTTTATTATCATTTAATTTTTTGTAAAATTATTTTTTTATCTTTTGGCTAAATTAACCATGATGATGTATTTTTTATTACTTTTATATTAAGTTTTGCCACATGTTACCAATTCATTGGTTATCTGAGTACATTTTTACCCTTTATTAAATATACCTTACAAATTTAGGTGGTTCATGCAAATCCTTCCCCATTTTTTGGTTTTCTGAAAAAGGGTTTTAATTTGATGAACAATATGTCATTCAGAATTAGGTTCTTTCATTATTTAAAATAAAATAAACTTTAATTTACAAGTTGATAACTTTGAAATTTTTTTGTAAAAAGATAAAAATTGAAATAAAAAAAAAAGGAGCAAGTTGCACTGTTGACTTTACAAACGAGAAATCCAAAGCAACGACTTGTGTATTTGCGGTAGGAAGACGAATCTTCTTACCTTCTCTTGTTGAGGAGAAATATTTGCTTATTAGAATTGGAAATGGAAATGAACAGATTGGCTTTCTTGTTCTTGTTGTAAAGCTGCTCAATCATTTATGAGCATAGCAGCAGCTCATGTTCCTGTTTTTCAGACACTTGTTTATTTTGCTGCTGCAATTTCACCCTTTTTATTAGGTTTCTCCCTAGAATCTGTTCAATCATTTATTGTTTCCTACCCTTCTTCTTTCTTTCTTTCCCTTTTGGGTTTGTTTTGTTTTTTCTGTTTTTGGGTTTTGTTTGTTTAGTGATTATGATTATGTTTCTGGATTGGGAAGCAAGGGATTGAATGACCCTTTTGGGATAATTGGTTGATTAATAGATCCCTCTTCTTAGATTTAATTCTTGCTAGTTTTAATTTGGATTTTTGCTCTTGATATTTGATTTTTGTATTTAGATCTATGTGAAGTACTGAAATTTGGGTATTGAAGCGTTATCAGATTAGATTGGGTTTTTTTTTTTCTAGGGGAGTTAATCTGAGTTCATGATGGATGATAGTGTTTTTTCACCTGGTGCTACGTTAGGAGCTATGAATGATTTATCTATGGATTTTGATTTCATGGATGAACTGTTTTCACAAGGGTATTGGTTGGAAACACCAAATGGATCTGATTTCTTACGTCAGAGTCAGAGTCAGAGTCCATCTAATTCTAGTGCCTTAGTGAACCCTCCTTTTCTGTGGCCTGTTGTGGAAACGAAAGATGGCGATTTGAGTTCAAGCCCATCTCTAAAGTATGATCAAGAAGGACCACAAAGATCATTGTCGTTTGGGAGTTTTTTGATGACTGAATCCGATGAAAGAAGTTCAGCTAATATTCAGTCTGCTGAACAGAACATGCTAACTGTTGCAACTGAATGGGCTGAACCAAGCAAAAGGTTG
>JAYMTB010000919.1:0-12214 GCA_036897585.1 Francoa sonchifolia
ATCAACTCTTCATCTTATAGACAACTCTAGTTCATAAGCTTCCAGCACTAAAATATCAACAGCAGACCCTCATGTAAACTCTCAATTACAAATAGATTCCATAGATCAAGATAACACTGATGCAAATCAAGCACAAAACGTTGGATCATACTTTGCATGCTCTTTCAATATTCTTAAGATGACAACTCCAAGTATGAAAGCAAACCTTATGTGTTTGTATTTGAGCAAGTGATTCCCTAAGTGAATTTTCCATTTGCCCCAACTGTTCTATGCTGTTGATCTTATCTGGATTAGTCCAATAGCTGCCGCAACAAAATAAAATGAGTGTGGAATTGGACACCAACAATTGAATTGATTTCACAAAATTTGGATGCTTAGTTTCAACAGCCCGATGCAAATTATGGCTAATGAAAAACCAGTGAAAGAAAAACACTACACTTATTAAATAACAAGAATACCCCTTCATTAGCAACACACATCAAAAGGAGGTCATGAAGCAACAAACAACCAAAGATTTTGAGAAGTTCACCTAAGCCTTTCATGTGTTTCAGCAAGCTGATTCTGCAATAACCTTGCTTGGTTGGTCAAGTCCTGTTCAAAGCAACTTCTGAGTTTTAACACATTTCACCAGCATGAATACTTTGGAATAAAACATTCCTGTGATCACATATAACATCCAAATCACAAGTTTGCATCCATACCTCAATTGTTTGAGTGCTGAAAAACAAAAAAACAAGTTAAATAGTTACTGAAATATGTATTTAGTAAAACATAGTTAATTTCTTCGGTTAAAAACAACTTCCACTTGAACCAAATCTTGACATACCTCGTACCGAGAAAATCTTGTATATTTACATCATGGTCTAACTTCTTGAAGGTTTTCTTTAGTGCCTAGAGTCACAAAGAAATATAAAGTTAGCAAGCAAGAGAGTGATGACAATGTATTTGTTAAATCAACTGGAGTAAGAAAAACAAAGTAGAGCACTTACTTCAAGACTTTCCAACTTCCTGCCAAAAATCAGAGGAAAACAGCTTAATTTGCCTTCTTATATGTTCAATACAGATGGATGATAAAAACATATTACTCATAAAAATACATATACCTGTGTGTGCATATGAAATAGAAGGCAGGGGCGAGGGGGACATTTGTGCAGTATTATATATAGACTCTCTTTTTCTTTTCTTTTTCTGTTTTGTTAAATTAGATCTTTTATCATACTAAAGTATGTTAGTATTTGATATTTTACTTATAAAAGCAGTGGCACTCACATGTTATTGAGATAAATTAGGCACTTGTGGGCAAACTTTTCTTACCATATACTACTTCAATTCAAACTCTTCGTATTTTATGTGTTGTTTAGTGCCACTAATACTTTTATTCTAATTATAATTTATGCAAGAATTAACAATCGGTGACTTTTGTACATTTCCTATGATCTATGGTAAAAAGTTAAACTTGTCAAAAACGTACTTTTTTAATTCTTACTTGTGTGTAAACTTAAAGAATTGATACTAAAAGAAAATCAAAATAAGTTTTTCCGAGTAAATAAGTTTGTCATACCTTTTTGCCCTTTCTTGTGGAGTGAGCTGAGCAAACTTTGTAATAACCTCTTCAATGCTACCAAAGAAAACCAAAATAAAAATGTACAGTGATTATAGATTTTAGAAATGAAAACACATGAATCATGGACTTTGAAAGACGGGAGAATGACAGATAGTGTTCATAGAAACTTCTATTTGGTGAAATACTTATAATATATCAAGTCACAAATTGTTTCGCAAATAATACACTCTTCTAAATTTATCCTATTTTTAAAATTTGTATCCATCTCTCCTCTTATATTTAAATCCATACGGAGAAGACAACCAGGTACACATGACCGTTTATGTAAAAGCTTCAACTTACAAGAGAATACGTTGTCAATAGTATTGCATTTCATATCTTACTTTTCTACAATACTTGTTTTCATTCGTTGTTCTTCCCGACAATTCTAACCTACTAGGCAACAATTATTTCCATGCTAGTACTTTTAACTTAAGAAAATTGACTACAACTTCTAAGGTTTTGGAGAATGTCACAACGAAATACAATCACCAACATAAATTGTGCATTCCACAAAACTCAATAATACTAATTCAATGACATATACATATAAATAAGAATACCTTCGTTTTCCACTGCATAATGAAGGCTTTCCGGCTGGAGAGAACATAAGAAGGATAATATCTATGTCGCACAATATAGACAACTCATTGGCCTTCTTTAATATACCTTGTTTCCTTTTAGCATAAGTTGCCTGCCGGCCATTTGTATTCTCCAGCGGCTTTATCTTTAGTTTAACCCTACCCATCCTGCATCTATAATCAACAACTTCCTTAAAACCTAACCTCACAAAATCCTCGCTATTACACATAATTTCACTATTCCAAATTCCTTCTCACAAATTTCAGGTTCGGCAAGCATTCTCAGCACACAAATCCATGTTATTCAAACAAAACATCATATTAAGTAACAAAAAATCAGCACAATCCATAACAAAATCAATAGAATCAACAAATATCCAAAATAAGAATCAAATACTCAAAATAACAACACAAGATATCAAAAATAGCAAAAACACATACCTAAAAGAGCAAATCGAACAAAAATTTAGAAACCAAAAAAAAAAAAAAGAAAAAAAAAGGAATTTAAAAAGGTCAAAAACAGGTAGATTGCAAACCTACAAGAAGACCAAAGGTCGAGAGCGATGGCAGTCTGATGCAGCTGAGCTTCGATCAAACGACCGGGCGAGAGGCAAAAGCGGATTCGCGAACAAGCTCAAGAATCGGGATCGTCAGAAATTTCGCAATCCAAACAATCAAACTAACTCTCGTAAAATTCTGAAGGCCTTTTTTTCGGAATTAATACTAGTTTTCTGATTCATAATTACGACATGTCGTTAATACGGGAATCATAGAAATCGACATGTCGATTCCAAAACTTATAGCTTTATGAAGTGTGAATTGTTATCTTTTTCACAGAAGCGAATCTGAAGAGATGATGATAAATCGATTCCAATGGTTTCTTCCTCATCAGTTCTCTCTGCGATCTGAAAACCCTAATGCGAGATTGTCAAGATCGTCTGGAGTGTTGATTGCTCGTCTGCAAGATACTGATTTTCCGACCTCTGATTCTGGACTTCTTTTCCGTGAGAAGCTCATCTACCTTGAGAAGCTTAATGTTGATTCTCATAAAGCCTTGCAGCAGAATCCTGATTTCCGTTCTACTCCTCTCTCTTCGCTTCAGTCTGTGGAGCAGTGTCTGTCTTCGATGGGAATCGAGTGTTCAGCTCACGGCCGTATTCTTGACATGCTGCCTCAGCTCTTGACAGCCGATCCTGTTTCGGATCTATATCCTGTGTTTGACTTTCTTCTGAATGAGGTTAATATTCCTTTTTGTAATATACGAAAATCGATTATTCGGTGTCCTAGGCTTTTAATCTGTAGTGCAGATGATCAATTGCGTCCGACATTGTTGTTCTTGAGAGAGTTGGGGTTTGTGGGAAGGAATGCTATTAATTGTCATACGACGTTGCTTTTGGTGTCGAGTGTTGAGGGTACACTTTTGCCTAAAATTGAGTTTTTGCAGAGTTTGGGGTTTGAGTATGAAGAGGTGAGGAAGATGATTATACGGTCTCCAGCGTTGTTAACATGTAGTATAGAGAATAATTATATGCCGAAAGTGGCTTATTTCTTGGAGGAAATGAATGGGGATTTAGCTGAATTGAAGAGGTTTCCGCAATATTTCTCATTTAGTTTGGAGAAGAAGATAAAGCCAAGGCACAGGCTTTTGATTGAGCATAGGTTGTCCCTTCCATTGTGGAAGATGTTGAAGGTTAGTGATGGGGAGTTCAATGCCCTGTTGATTGAGATGCGACTGCAGGCAGTTGATGAGTGATTGCCTGTAAGTTGTTTGCTTATATTAAATTTGTAGATGTAAAATGTTAGGAACTTATTACACATGTATCGTATGTTCTGGTGAATGAAAATTCAATTTTTGCTGTGTAAGTTTGTGTTTGTGTGTATGGGGCAGTGGAGTGATCATGTCAAGAACAAAATTTAAACCTCAATTTGGAGTGTGTATGGATATTAACTCTGCAAAGCATAATAAGGAAGGTACAAAATGGAGTATACTTGGGTATCTAATGTATACACTTTGAATCTTTGATAAGTCATTTTGTAGATATGACAATTACTTATCAAAATGTTTGTGCATAGTTTCAAGAGGGAATATCTCAGGTTACCAGGAATTTTTGCTGGTAGTTTGTTCTTCTTCAAATAGTATAAGTTTTATAGTTAGATTGATTTGGGGGTCATTTGAGTTGAGATCAAATTATAAATTAATGCAAGCCTTCTTACTAACATGTCTGCACGTCTTAGTGTGTCCTTCCTTTTGCTATCCTTTTGCTATTGCATGGTGTCCAGTTTATGTCTCTAGAGTGAAGTAGCACAGTATTTTCTATGTAATCCTGGTTACATATGTCTTATGTCGCTTTGAAGTGTGTGTTTTTGCTATGTCTGTTATTACCTCGGCAATAAAAGTGTGTTTTGGGTGGGTGGTGGAGAGATTTCTGATATATTGCCAAATTCAAACAAAAGTGTAGAGACGGATATCTGAAGCATGTTCGAAATAAGTTAGGAACAGTGTCTCATAAGCTGTTTAGTCTGTGACTTGATTATTGACATGTGGCTTGGGGAAGTATATTCAAGTTGTGATTTAGCACAAAGCATAAAAGGAAAAAGACGATGAAGAAGAAGAAAATTGAAGCTGCAAAGTTTTATGAACTATTGTAAATCTATACTATGTCTTTGTTAGCATTGTCAGTTCGCATTTCGTGTTTGAGTTGATGATCCAATTTGGGTCATCATGCTATTTTGTATGTCTCTTAAATATTATCCCTTTATGTTTCAAACTTTAGGCTACTAGGAAAAGCAACATGTGCCCATGAAAAGTGAACCCTAAAGCGAATGTGCACACAAAAATTGCTAGACTAGTGGAAAAGAAACCGTTGGAAGGTATAGATGCCACTTATTGAGGAGAGAAAAGAGAAAATCGCTTGTGATGGATATGACATATCCAACATAAAGTTTGGAAGCCTTAGCAATGAGCGAGTATGCTAAACATTTACAGACTATAAGTAGTTAAGAAATATATAGTAGATAATGTGCAAATGTTATGAAATGAAGTTGGCTTAAGTTGAGAAACAGTATTTGTATAGCTAATTCAACTACTTTTGATAAGAATCAGTTGAGTAAACCTTAAATGCCTTGTGCACGGAGTTTGTTGTTGGCCTTAACAATTGCAGTGCATGGGTTTGTCTAGAATGCCACTAGAAACCAATCTGCAAAGATTGTCTCCTTGCCACTTACAGTTGTCTGGTTTACCTCCTTCTACCCCGTGGGAGCTAGTATTTCATGTAGGTTGACATTTATCACGTAATCCAACTTATGATAGTTATGTTTGATTGATGAACACTCTAATACCTTGTGGGTCGATAATTTGTATTAACCAGGTGCAGTGGCTTAAGTTTCACATTTGTTATTTTAAGTATATCTCTTGCATGATTGAACATCCGGAAAAAGGAATCCGAGTGTAGTATTATGGTTGCTTGCACCATGCTTTTTATCATGAATGCTAACAGGTCAGTGGGCTGAAGTGTATTGGTCTGATGTAGTTACTCAAGTTTCACATTTGATTTGTGAAATACATGTGTAGCACGACTGAAGCTGTCAAAGGGCCTTCAAGGGTACTATCATATTCTGTTTCACCATGTTCTTTACACAGAATTCTAACAGGTGAGTGCTCTAAAGTGTTCATTTTTAGAACAATTTTTATATGACTATTGTAGGACTCATGATACATATGCTTTTGAAATATATGAACATGATTAAGAAGCTTGGATTTTTGAATGAGATACACATTCACCTGTTTCCTGTCAGCATTGAGTCCTTGTCACTCATATTTTCATATCTTGTTAATTGCTTAGTGTCTTCTTGGACTGGAATATTTCTGACTCTTACATTGGCAATACATGTTAAGCCCTCAGTTTTCCGTGCTTGCTGTCTTTTGTTGTGTAACTTTCTGCTTCTGCTGCTTGGTGTCTTCTTCCTCTGCAATATTTCAATGCATCATATCTTAATATGCATGAAAAAGAAATTTCAAAGTCAGTTCATATTTTTAATCATGGATGAACTTGGTCACTATAGTTGATTGTGAAGATCAATCAAAATGGCACATTAACTGTTGGGACGTACATTCTTTTTAAACATCATTTAGGAATAGGTCTTATTTGAGATTGATTATAGGAATGATTATTACATTTCCAAGCAATTTTTTAATGAAATTTCACTCACAACCTTCACTCAAAATTTGCTTAAAAAATCGTGTAATCACCTTGTCAAAACTAGCATTTATAGAACACTGTTTAAAACATTTTAAAGGACCAGTAAACAGACAATTCCTCTATGTTATAAAAGAATCTCAAGTAATATAAAATCCTTGTCCTTTTCTCCCTCTCCCTCTCTCTCTTTCTCTCTCTCTCTACATAAATACATTAACAGTTCTTCTTCCCAAACCCTAACCCTAATCTCTGATATTTCACCTTGTACTATTGTGCTATTCAAAGTCAGAATCAGTGATAGAGAAAGATTTGACAATCAGCTTTCAAAACCCTTTTCCCTTCTCTCTCATCTTTCATTCATGACTTGTTACCATCTCCAAAATCATGGAAAACAGTGGAAAAATCCAACCTTTATATTTATCCATTAATAGTATTAAATTCTTCCACAAGATCATCTCTTTTTAAGCTTATATTTTTTCTGTGTCTAATTATTACTCAATGTTGAGCTCATCTTATTATCCATATAAGGTTCTGTAAAATACCAGGCTTTAATGGACTTATAGCTGTATATTGTACTTCATTGCATTTTGTTAGATTTAAAATTTAGTAATCCTTCAATTTGTACATACACTTATTATATTTATTCTTCCTAGGGTTTTATGTTTTGTCCATGCACCATTCTGTCATTTCATTAAGGTACAACATCCATCCATTCATGCATATAATATGTATGTGGTTGAAGCATCATTGTTCTTGATCGATTAGATGGCTATGTAATCCCACTTTTTTTTAAATGAAAATATTAGAAATGAGATTTTAACGGTTGAATCAACTGTTTCATTATTTCACGAATAATTGTATACCTTGCCACTCCAAGTAAATAGGGTTGTGATTTTGTCCTGAATTTGATGCTTTTAACTTTTGTAATTCTATTGCTATAGTTTAATGATTTGTCTTTTTCACAAGAGCCTGAGAAGATTACTGCTACAAACAGAGCCAATGTCTTGTTAGGGAACAGCTCCAACAGAATCCTATGCTCCATACCTCTACCCTTCGGATTATTGAACATTACCTATAAAATCTGGTCTCTCATATTAAATAACTCTAAATTTGATATACAATTATACCATCGAGGTAATGTATTTTGAGACGATAAATTATCAGAATGTACGAAACAGTGACCCGATTTAAAAATAATAGAACAATGAAGTTTTGACTGGAGGCAACAGAAAAGTGACAAATATTAAAGAGTAGATGAACTGTTTTGATGATGTGGAGTTATGAATTATTGTACTGGTGTGCAGAGCATCGACTGCAGTGCTGATATATAACTAACCAATTAATATTAATTACCAAACAAAGATTTGTCATTTTTTGTTTTCTTCTGCTTCAATCACCTCCTCCAATCCAATCCAATTCAATTCATTGGATTTCTTCTGCCTAAGAGTTTGCTTTAGCTTATGCAAATACTTAAACTTGATTGTCTTTTGGTTTCATTAGGTCTTGTCTCCACACGTGCAATTAATATATAGGGACACAAGAAATAACAATAATTCTTAGATTTTTTGTAACAAGAAATCTCAATAAAAGTTGTTCCTTAAAGACTTTTTAGTTTGATACTTCATAGTTCATATTTTTACGATATTAATGACAAAATCTAAGGGTAAATATGAAATGCAGGTTTCCAATGATAATTTTTATAAAGTGATGATGATGACATCAAAACAGGCAGTGATCACATAAGCATAAATTTACAGATTGATATGCAGATGCAGCCATAAATGAATGAGAGATTGTAAAGCCATGGGATTGAATTCTTCTCCCATAAAGGAGTATTTCTGTGAAATGGTATTGCAATGTTAGGGTTTATTGGTTGGGCAGTTTCCAAGTTAGGGTTTTCAAAGTTTTTGACCAAACCAGTTTCAGTTGTTTTCAGACAAAGTACAATTTCTGCTACACTGAGATATCACATTAAATGAAAGGTCTTTCATTGGATTGGATAACCCAAACAATCCATCCAATGACTCAAAATTTATGCACTTATTTTACTATTACAACTTTTACTGATTTGGGTTTTAGCTACTTTCCTTACTTGGGGTCTACATAGAATGTGCATAAACTAAGCCATAGTTTAAATCTTTTATATTTGAATAGTTATGGATATTCTACTCATGACCAATTAATCTAAATTAAGAATAAATTAATGGGTATTTACTTAATTTTTGGAATTCATATCTAAATAACTTGAATTTCAACTGATGACATTAGCATACTGATAAAAGATATGAATCATTAGAATGATATGGAAATGGGTGTTGGGTCAACTTCAGGTGGTTAACTGAAACCAAGGTTAAGGACAGGAGTCAATAAGTGTAGAGGGACAGGGTTTCATAGACCAAACTTTGCAAACATCACATTAGTTTGTCTGTCTTGTTATTCCTACAAACAAGCACCCTAACAAGAAGAACTAGAGAGAGAAAGAGTCATGTCTGTATGCACATTTTATACTTAATCCTATTACTAATTTCACTGAATTAACTAACATAGTTAAAAGTTATTTTACCAGTTAGAACCAAGTAATACCTATTACTATTTTAAAAACATTTGCACATAAAAAGAAGCAATTTGGCTTTCTCTTAAAATCCTGCACCATTTCATCATTCGGAAGAACACCATTATTCATCCCTTCATTATGTGTATATATATATTCTTGTCATGAAATGACTAAGCCTAACAACTATGTTATTCACACAAATGGGTATTTCAACTCCTTCATCTTCTTCATCCTCAATGAGTCTTGTTTTTGCAGACATGAATTCTCTTTCTCTTAGTCCTAATAACAACAACATCAATGTCACAGCTTGGGAAAATTATTCTGAAGATGACAATAATGTCGATGAAGATATGGTAATAAGTGGGAAAGAAAAGGAAATTGAAAATGGGAATAATTCCAAACTTTTTGCTAGAGGTCATTGGAGACCTGCTGAAGATACAAAGCTTAAAGAACTGGTTGCCCTTTATGGCCCTCAAAATTGGAATCTCATTGCAGAAAAATTAGAAGGAAGATCAGGTATTGACTAAACTTATGAAATAGCGTTCTATAAATATCTAAAATTATGTATTAACCCTTTTATTTTATTTTTTGGATTTTGAAGGGAAGAGTTGTAGATTGAGGTGGTTTAATCAACTGGATCCAAAGATTAATAGAAGAGCTTTTAATGAAGAGGAGGAAGAAAGATTGATGCAAGCTCATAGGCTTTATGGTAATAAATGGGCTATGATTGCTAGGCTATTTCCAGGAAGAACTGATAATGCAGTGAAAAACCATTGGCATGTTATTATGGCTAGAAAATATAGAGAACAATCAAGTGCTTATAGAAGAAGGAAACTTAGTCATTCTTGTTACACAACGTCAATGGATGAAAATTCAAACTTTATCTTTTCAGGTAAGCCAATAAATACCCATGTAGAATTTTTGCACTGAAAGAATGAATTCACTAATCAGGTCTTAATGATCGTGTTTTTTTCTTTTCTCTTATAGGTCAAAGGAGGAATGACATGATGGGTATGTTGAGGCAAACAATGTTAACATATGAGAAGCAAGAAAATGGACCAAATGTGTCAAATTTGTATCTCCACAATCCTCAATACATAATGGCAATGCAACATTCAAATTATCAAGACCCAATAGTTTTAACCAATGGGTCTTCATCAGATAGCCATTTTGAGACAATTCCACCACCATTTATTGACTTCCTTGGAGTTGGAACTACATGAAGTTTAAAAAGGTGAAGCCAATAGAGGTAAAAAAAAGAAAGAAGAAGAGAGCATTATTGTTTGAACTAAGTGACAGTATAAACTTGTGTATGTATCACTATGTTTGATGTCATCTTTCACCATCTTTTTATTGTGTTCATTAGCTAAAAGGACATTATCTTTTTCTTGTAAACTCCTTTTCTCACCTGAAAAGATAGGGTCCTTTTTTTTTTTCTTTGCCTTGATTTCACTTTACTATAAAACCCATTAAAACCCACATGGTAAAATGGTAGGAAATTCAATCTAAGACCAAAAATATTGACACCCATGATGTTTTTAAGGTCCAGTTCACTGTTAAGTACAAAGTGTTGATCCATGCTGAATAGTACACCTATTGTTCAATTATTAAGTGGAAGAATTGAGAACATACTTTTGAGATGAGGGTGCAAAAGTGAGCAGAAAAAGTTCAACTGAACAACAAACTACCCATCTAGTATTGTTGAATGTGCATTAATCATGAACATGCTTCCTTTCCTTCCCTCAGCAAGATTCTTTCTACTATTCATGCAATTCACATCTGATTCCTATTTGGAACTATCTTTACTTATTTGGTAATGTGGGTCACTTCCCATTATTCCTCTTCATAATTATTTGCTTCTTTTTCTCTAATTCAGTGTAAAAATTTCAATCATAAAAGCACCTTCCAAAACCATGACCAATGGATATTTGTATGTTTCTACTTGATTGGGTCAGATGGGCTTTGTGTTTCAGGTTTAGTGTGAATAATAGCCCAATGGGTCATAATTTGTTTAGGCCCATGACACTTGGCACAACAGAATCCAACTCAATTGAAAACCCAATCTTCATCTCTTTCTCCCTTCATTTTCTTTTTCTGGGATGAATTTTCGAGGCCTACGATTCGGCATTCGGTTTTGACTTGGGTTTAGGTTCGGAAACAGGTCCGGAGTCAGGATCGGACGGTAACTGGTCCTAAAGTTAAGTTCAGAGTGAGGTTCGGACTAGTAATTAGTCTTGAAGTCAGGTTCGGAACTGCGTCAGGATGATAAAAAGGAAAGTAGGGAAAAGACAAACTTTATTCTTAGCTTTTTCCAACTTTATTTAGTGTTAGTCTTGATTGATTCTTTATGCTTGAAAAAGAAACTTAATAGATATCCTTATTAAGGGTCCCTCCTTTTCAATATCGTGTATGGACCATGAAAGATTCAATGTAAAATTCATGTCTAAACTATATTTCATCATAATTTGAGATCAAACTTAATAGAAGAGCTCAGTTGTGATATATTATGTGGTCTCCTGGAAATTGAGTGACCGGGAAAAGGCTGCAGGGTTGGCTTGTAACAATGGAGATCTTTCGAGTGAATGAGTTTTGTCGTCTGTTGTTGATTGGAAAGCCTTGAAGAGGTCACTTCCGTGGGCAGAATTGGTGTTTTTCTCGCTTTGAATTCCTAGTGTTGTCCATATTGAGCTCTTTGCAGCTTCGGTGGGATCATCAATCCTCAAAGTCTTTGGAGTCCAAACGCAACTTTCTGAATTGCTATTTTCTTCGGCAGTAACTGGCGTAAGAATGTTTCCTGCCCTTGAATGTTTCCCCAGAGAAGAATTAGGATTGGAGCTTGGGGCTGATGGGGCCAGACATGGAATGTTCCATGCAGATGGAACAGTACAACCCCAATAAGCTGGCGGAGGGTAAAATGGTATTGGAATGCCTGAAGGGTAGAAGGCAGGTTGATGCATTGCGGCGTTCCATTGAACCGGGTTCCATAGATAAGGCCAAGGAGGTCCAGGGAAGGATGGTACTTGAGAAGGAAAGACTTGGTGGTTCCTGATTGCTGGTTCTTGTAAGCCAGCCTTGTAATTCTTCTCTGATGAATTTGGAGCTGTGACAGAAGAAGATCCGCTCGAGCCATCATCCCCATTATCTCCCCCTCGACAAGCAACGATTTTGTTCTGTTCTGGTCTATGAAACCCATTTTGAACACATTTTTGTGATTTCTCTGCTTGTTTCGATACAGGTGGCATCGATTCAGTGAGATGAGAATCTGAGCCAAAGGTCAAAA